>RJWJ010019902.1:0-29699 GCA_004363605.1 Indri indri | reverse complement strand
TTAGCAGCTAATAGTCTCCTGCTAATGGTCAATTTCACTTTCTGCAGTAAGGACTAAGGCAAACGACCTAATAATTTTTAAAGAACAAAGGGTACAATAAATGGACTGCAAATCACCCTATTCTCTGCAAGCAGCACTCTCAGAAGGGGAATTTCAAATTGCTAATGGCCAGAATATTGGACAAGCAGAGATTTTCCTATGGAGGGACCAGAGAAGGTGACAAAAGATAATGGCTTTCACAAAGAGGACTGAAAGCTGGGAAAATTAAGTCCTTGGGTCTGTGGCACAATTCGAGCTGTGAAAGTAATTATGACCAGAACATTGTCTAGCCTTCTCCATGGTAGCCTGGGAAGCAGCTTTCTGATTGCTTGCTGTTTAATAGTATATTGAGGCCAGAATAAGATATACTATTAGAACCAAAAATCCTGGATAGATTTAACAAAATCTACCAATGTTCCAGGGAGGACACATAAAAATAATTTTTTTTTTGCACTTTGATCTTGTGAGTACTTCAGAAATGTCACTTGATTCATGACAATAAATAGCCAAAACTAACTTAATGACATATGAATTGGTTAAGTTCTATATAAAAATGATCTTTAAAAAAGGAATAACTAGATTATCAAAATCAAAATATTGTGGAAACATTATTGTAATGGACTGAATATTTGTGTTCCCCCCAATTCATATGTTGAAATCGTTCCCCCAATGTGATGATATTAGGAGATGCGCTGTCTACGGCCATACCACTGCGAACGCGCCCGATCTCGTCTGATATTAGGAGATGTGGCCTTTGGGAGGTAATTAGGTCATGAGGGTGGGGCCCTCATGAATGGAATTAGTGTCTTTATCAAAGGTATCCCAGAGAACTCTCTCACTTTCTTTCCACTATATGAAGACACAATGAAGATACTGCAGTCTGTAACCCAGAAGAGGGCCCTCACCAGAACCCGACCATGCTGGCACCTTGATCCAGGCTTCGAACTGTGAAAAAGAAATTTCTGCTGTTTATCAACCACTCAGTCTATGGTACTGTGCAGCCCAAATGGACTAAGGCAATGTGGAGCTAGAAAGAACTGTGAGATCCTCTTATGAACAAAGGAGCTGAAATCCAGGCTTTGTCCTGCAATTTCTCTCTTTTTTTTTTTTTTTCCTGAATCATTAATTCCCCCTTTCTTTGATCCTAGGTTAAAAAAAATTCCTCTCTTCACCCTTCATTCTGTTCCAGGTGTGTCTCATTTTTCTGTTATCCTTTACATCAAAACTCCCCCGAAGACGTGTCAGTCTTTGTCTTGACTTCCTTTCCTCTCATCTCCGGGACCTGCTCAACTCAGGCATTGGACCCGAAACTCCATCAAAACTGCCCTCATCAAATCCACTAGGCAATCTTCAGTCCTGATTTTATGGACAAGTCAGGAGCAATGCAACCAGTTGATCACTGTCTCCTTCCTGAACTACTTTCTTCACTCGGCTTTCATGATGCCTATGGCAGAGTCAGATAGACGGCTACTGCTTTGGTTTGCATGTGGCCCCCAAAAGTTCATGTGTTGGAAACTTGGTGGCCATGGTAGTGGTGTTAAGAGGTAGGGCTTTCAGGAGGCAATTTCATCATGAGGCCCTGGCCTCGTGAATGGATTAATGCCATTATTGCGAGAGGGGGTGAGTCCCCTTGGGAGCTCAGTCCCCTTTTCCTTTCTGTCTCTTGCTCTTGCCCTTTCTCCTTATCCCACCTCTGCCCTTCCGCCATGGGATGACCCTCTCCAGATGCCAGCAGCATGCTCTTGGACTCCCAAACCTCCAGAACCATGAAAAATAAATTTCTTTTAAAATAAATTACCCAGTGTTGGGTATTCTGTCATAGCAGCAGCAAACAAACTAAGACAGCCACCAATGACTCGTGCCTCCTTTTCCAGGAAGAAGAGCTCTTCTTGGGGTGTGGCAGCTCTGGGATTTGCATTTCCCAAACCACTCTTCTCCTAGGTAGGGGCAATGGCACATGAGCTGAGGTGGTTGGGAAGGGCCTTCTCTACCCTTCTCTTCCCCACCTGGCTGCAGATGGATGTCCAGGGTGACTTTGTCAGCATGAGTCTCTGAATGACTGTGTGGAGCAGAGATGAACTTCAAAAACACAGCACAGCATCCGGGTTCTGATGGCCATGGCCTCTGCCAACACAGACCAGGCCTGGAAAGGTGAGGAGAGCTTGGGTTGTACTCACTCCATGTTTCTCCTGCTGCCCGTTGATGAGCATCCGATTCAATCTTCTAATTGCCTCTCTCTTTTTCTTTAAACTGAATTCTGCTTATTTCAGGACTTGTTTTCAAGATTTCCCTTAATACTAATATTCCTAGAAAATTATCAGAGAAATCTGTATTGATCGTAGAATGAAAATAGATGTTCTTGAAAAGTAGAGTTAAGGTTATTAGTCAATGGTCAAGGATTTATCCATGTTCATTGTCAAGGGTTTGAATCCTTTCCACTCTTCTCAGGGCTTCCTAATTCTGAAAAGACTGGGCACGTTTTGAAATGGGCTAAACTAGAGTAATCAGGCAGAAAGATAAATTGCCTCTAAGATTACATGGTCTGTATTTTTTCTTGCCTAAATTTTTTTTGATACATGATAGTACATATTTTTGGGGTGCATATGATAATTTGATACATATATACAATGCACTTGGTATAGTTTTTTATTCTCATTACTAAGGAAAGCAAATGACTCAGTAAATATTTGTTGGATAAGAAAATGAATACATAAATGAATGATTGATGATTAGCAAATACTCAATTTTTCTCAATTTCACTTCACACCTGTAAAATAGGAATGATGGAACATAACACAGGGTTGTTATGCAGTCCAAAGAAGCGGACGCGGGGCCTGGCATAGTGTCTGGCCTATGAGCTGTGACTATCAGAGCAAAAAAACAAAAAACAACTTTTTTTCACATTTAAAATTTAAAACCATTTATTTTTATGAGAGAAGGATCTAGCTTTCTCTTTGTCCCCAATCAACTCTGTCACATTGATTCCTACACATATTGGAGTTGTTGGTATGTTAGTAGGAATTCTTTTTACTTCTGCAATGAATGCAAACCTCACAGAAATGCAAACTCTGTCTTTCTTATGAGCCTGGTGTATGCTAAAAAATTTATTATCTTCAATCACTAGAGAACGAATTGCTCCAGAACTGTGCCTGCTTTCCTGCATTGACTCGGAATTGTGCAGGCTGGAATGAGAAGCATGTATTTTTTCCCATCTCTCTCCAGGGAAATCAGAGGTAGAGCCATGTTTGGAAACTCCTGGTGCAGCTTTTAACTTCACAGGTGACGACGCGGAAAGAACTGCCCATGACGGTCAAAGCTGAGAGCTGTTTCTTGACCTTTGGTCTTTGAGAGACTCACTAGATTGTTCACCCAGCTTGTCATTTTAAATGCACATTTCTACCCTGTTTCTTGTACTTGCCTGTGATTTTGGCCTCGAGGCTGTTGTGGAGAGTCTATACCAAGGAGTAGAGACAACTCTCTCGGCACTGAGGACCACCGGCGTTCATTTCCAGCTTGTCGTCTCCATGCAAATCCTGCCACCGGCCCCAGGCCAATAGTTAAATTCTATAAAAACAAGCCAACACCTACACTGGTACAGGAAGCTGGGCTAGTCCACTCCCTCTGCCCATTCAAACTTGGTGCCCTTAAAGCCCTGGAGCCACAGATCAGTCACAAGGCATTTTGAGAGCTTCTAGAAACCAGCCAGGCAGCCCAGTGCGATGGTGACAACCCCAGGCTCTGGAGCCAGACCCCTGGGCCACATTCCAGCTCCCATTTAAGATCTGTGCCACCCTGGGCAAATTTCCTCCTCTATGAAATGGGGATGATAATGTCACCCACCTCGTAGGGTTGCTATGAGGACTAGGTAGGCTAATATTTGCAAAGAGCCTAGAATAGTGTTTGGCACTCAGTTAGGGCAAGGTAAGTGCTCAGTAAGTACTTTATTGAACATGTTTCAAAGCACTTTCCACCTGTCAATAATGGGCCCCTGGCATCTCTTAGGTGAATGAGGATTAGACCTTATCCAAACACATCCTGCTTTGAAATGTAAATTTCTTTATTGGGTCCCCAGAGGGCCCACTGCTCTTCCACCCACTGAGACCCCCTGACCAAGGGACTGGTCTTCCTCTGGTGAGAGGAGATGGGACCCAGCTTTCTTTGAGGACCTCTAGGCTATCATATCAGATCACACCCACTGTCTTCTGCAGTCAACATGTACTGAATCCTGCCTGGACTGGTGAGAAACTCGACCTCTTGGTGCCCCCCTCCCCTTGCTGGAGAGCCTCCATTTCTGACCCTCTGCATCCCAAGATGGCAAGACAGGGTGATGAAGCCCACATATTCTGTGACTTGGTGTAGCTTACTAAAGTTCTCACATGCGTAGGGACCTACCTCAGGCTCCACCTCTGGAGCTGGAACGCATCGTCAATGATCACATCTCAGCTTTCCCGAAGTCCTGTAGAGCAATGAGGACAATTGTCACCAAGAATTGGAGATCCCAAGTTGGGATCGTCTTATTTTTGATTACTAGTGATTTTGAAAATCTCTTCATAACTTTTTTAGCTTCTATGGTTTCTCCTTCTGCAAATTGCCTGTATGTATCCTTTGCCTAATTTTCTATTGGGATTGCTATTTTATTTTTCATTGATTTGCAGGAGATCCATGTATCTAGAAAAACAATTCCTTTCTCAGAGAAACTGCAAATATCTTCTCCCATTCTGTTATTATATCTCTCATTAACTTTGTCTACAATGATCCTTTTTTGAACTTAAATATTTTACTTTGCCTTATGGCTTATGCTTTTAAAGTTTTGCTAAAACGTGTCTTTTTCATCCCTAGGTCACGGAAACATTTGCCTATGTTTCTTTCTATTAACTTGATGGTTTTATTATTCATGTTTAGGTCTGTCATCCATCTAGAATCCACCGTTATATGTGCTATCAGGTAGTGATCCGTTTTATTTTTCTCCGCAGAGTGAATCTGTTTTCCCAAAAACACCTACTAGATAATCGTTTCACCATTGTTTTGTGTACCCCTCTTTATCATAAATACAAGTTCAATATGTAAATGGGTCTATCCCAGAGCTTTCTATACTGTTCCATAGATCTTTATGTTTGTTCTTGTACCAATGTCATTAAAAATTAATACAACTATTAGAAAACTAGGAATAGAAGGAAATTTCTTTAACTCAACAAAGGGTATCTATAAAACATCTATAGAAAATATTATATTAATACTTAATAGAAAAATCTTAGACATACTTCTTTTAAAATTGAGAACAAGATGAGAATGCCTACTATTACTGGTATATTTAATGTAGTATTGGAGGTACTGGTCAAGTCTATAAAGTAAGAAAATGAGATCAAAGACATACTAGAAAGAAGAGATAAAACTATCATAATATGCATGTGATATGATTATCTTCAGAGTAAAGCAAAGAGAAGAAATACAAAAGGTATCAGAAATAAGAGTTGAACATGGTTGCCTGACACAAGGTCAACCCACAAAATCATTAGCACTTTTCTCCTTGGCAATGACCAATTAGAAAATATAATTTAAAAAGATATCATTTACAATAGCAACAAAAACTACAAAGCAACTTGGAATTAAGATTTTTGAGGACCTAGAAAAACTTACTCTGAAATATTCACAAAAATAAAAGTCCACGTATAACCTCTGTAAAGAGATAATTATTTCTTTTTTTTTTTTTTCTGAGACAGAGTCTCACTCTCTTGCCTGGGGCGAGTGCCGTGGCGTCAGCCTAGCTCACAGCAACCTCAAACTCCTGGGCTCAAGTGATCCTACTGTCTCAGCCTCCCGAGCAGCTGGGACTACAGGCATGCGCCACCATGCCCGGCTAATTTTTTTCTATATATATTTTTAGCTGTCCAATTAATTTCTTTCTATTTTTGGTAGAGACGGGGTCTCACTCTTGCTCAGGCTGGTCTCGAACTCCTGAGCTCAGAACGATCCACCCACCTCGGCCTCCCAGAGTGCTAGGATTACAGGCGTGAGCCACCATGCCCGGCCACGATAATTTTTTCAAAACAGAAGGGTGTATTTTTTTTTTAAATCCATGAATAACTAAGTCAATCTTAAAGAAGATGGTGACGGGTAGCCCATCCTGCTGGACATATTTATTTATTCTTGCTACAAATGAGTATATACATTGCTATGGTAACGGCTACCAGCTGGACCACAGAGCTGGGCTGGACATTCAACAGGGTGAACAGCAGGTACCCCCTGCTGCCTGTGAGAGGTAAAGCATCCAGCATGTCATCAAACCAAAGCCAAAGAAAGATTTTCTGCTTCCTGTTACCTAAAAGGATTTTACCTCATGGGTATGTAAGTGAGTGCAGTTAGGTCAACAAATAGCTCTACTCAACAACTATGCAGGATGTAGAGCTTGTCCAAGTAAATTGTGTGATAACTGTGTGTTTTTATAGACAACATAAGTCATCACTACATACTATACATAATAATTGCTGGCTTGTTTAGCGTGGTTCTGGGTCTGTTAATCCCTTCACACATGACTCCAAGTTTGAGAAGTCTGCTAGACAGCCACATGGTGACATCAGGTGACAGTCTGATGTGAGTCTGGTGCTTGCCGGAGAGGGAACTATGAGTTTGACAGCAATCAACTATAAACCTCCCTGGGACTAGAAGAGATCACTTACAGGAGTGTACACACGGAGAAGAAGAGGGATGAAGACAAAAGTCTCAAGAACATCTGTAGTTGGGGTTGGGGAGCTGAGGAGGAATGGGTCACAGAGGAGGAGCCAGCGTGGTGGGAGGAGAGTCACAGAGCCTAAAAGTGTTTTGAGAATGAAGGAGCATTCAGCTATGTCAATTGCTGCTGACAGATCTAGTTAGGGGAAGACTGAGTACTGGCTTTGGCATAGGTCACCGTATAACATAATGACCTTGAGACGTGCCATTTCAGTAGGATGGTGGAGACAGGGAAAGCTCAACTGAAGTGAGTTGAAGAGCTAATGGGAGGTGGAAAGGGAGCACCTGAAGTAGCTGGAGTGAGCCAAGAGAGTTATTTTTTAAAGACATATGTAATAAAATCATGTTTACTTGCCAGTGGGAATAATCTGGTTGAGGTGACAGTCCATATGGTATGAGAGAAGGGGATAATTGCAAGAGCAGAGTTCTTGAGGGCAGAAGGGGATTGAAATCCAAGGTGCAAGTGGAGGGGTGGCCTTCCTCACCTCCCGTAGGAGAGAGGGGGAATGACAGGTACAAGCACAAGTAAGTTGATGGACGCGGTGGTGGAGAAGGCATGGTTGTTTTCTGACTCTAATGCTGTTGACTGGGACAGTGGGGGACTGGGTGAGGGTGATTTGAGGAGAGAGGAGAAAGTATGAAATAACCATTACGGAAAGTGAGGAGGGAATGTTTTAAGGAATTGTAAGAGGATTGATGAGCATTCCTACGTGCTACATGACAGTGGTGGTCATGATTTTGAAGTAAATCAAATCAGCTTGGTTTGTATGATTTATTTAAAGTAGCCATCTGTTTAGGTGTAGTTGTGGAGTCAAGAATCAGTCAAGTTAGATCAGGGTTTGGTGTTTCTAGGTGTATCGGTTGGGATGTTTTTGATGGCAAGTAACAGAAAACCTCTCTCGAGCCACCTCCAACAATAAGAAAATGAATTATTTAACTTAAAGGAAGGTTCAGGCATAGGTCAATCTCCAGGGTTGGTCAATTCAGTGGCCCCATGAGTTCATCAAGGGCCAGGTTCTTTTTCTCTCTATGCAGCTGTGCACATAATTGGCTGCTTCTTACGGCTCACATCTTGCTGTTGCGACGTGGCCACTCATTGCAATGAGGTGTACTTGCCTCCTCATTCACGTGGTCTGAGAGAGAAAGACAGTCTCTCACTAGCCAGGGAACAGAGGGCTTTTCCTTCAGATCGCAGAAATAACCAGGGGAATTCCACGTGCTGGTTGGCTTCGGTGAGGTCTGAATCAGTCATTGGTCAGGGCCATGGGATGTCTAGGATGGATTTAGACTGGTTGTTCTCAAAGTGTGATTTTTTGGACTAGTAGCATCAGCATTACCTGGGAACTTGTTAAAAAAGCAAATTCTTGGGCCTCATTCCAGATCTATTGTATCAGAAACTCTGAAGGAGGGGTGGGACGCTGCAACCTGTGTTTTAACAAGCCCTCCAGGTGATTCTGGCACACAGTGAAGTTTGAGAACTAAAGGCTAGGAAAACACGGCAAACACAACGAGGGTTCTGTGAGGAAGGAGGATATTGAAATAGACATCTGCTAGTGTCTACTTGACCAGGTGAGCACCTCGGAGTGAGAGAGGGTCTCAGAGTTAAGGTGTTTGCAGTGGAGACCTTCTAAGGATGGGCTCTGAAACAAGGGTTAGAAGAAAAGTGAGGACAGAAAGGAAAGATGGATGGTGGAAAAGTGGTGGGGTTAGTAGACTGAAGATTTCAATGAAGTTGGAGAACTGAAATGAGCTGGCAGGATAGGAGATATGATGGCCGTGAGAATGTACTCATGGATCTCCAACTGCATGTGTTGGCCCCAGGACCACCTGACCATCTGCTGCTCCCAGCCAACAAATGAGTGTGGCAAGGATGCTAAGGCCAACTCCTTCAGGGTCACACACTCTTTAGATGGCTGACTTTGGCTCAAGGACACCCACCCCTCACGCCCAGCTTTGATGAACGCTCCTTGGACTGTGTAGCATTCTGAGAATCTTCCACCCAACCTTCTCTCCCATTCTCCTTCACTTGTGGTTAGACTGCATCACAGTTCGTCAGCTCTCCCAGATTTATCCAACTTCCTCCCTCATTTTTTTTTTTCACACAGGCACTTCTTGTTGGCATCTGCTCCTTGGAGGATGTAGACTGACACAGAAGGTTCTTGAGTAGAGTTTGAAAATGAGATTATGTGCCAGGTACTCTGCTAGGGAGGGTGGTCCACGCCCTGCAGGAGTGCCAGTGAGGGATACAGATGCACAACTGATCGTCATAGGACAGCACAGTAAGGGGTGATGGGGCAGTCACAGCATTCCTGGAGTTGACATGGGAATCCTTAGGGGTGGTGGGAGGATGGTGATGCTGTTGGTAAGGGAGATATCCTACCAGCAGAAAACATACCTATTAGTCTAGTGAAAGACCAGATATAAAACCATCCTCATATAGCTATCTAATCTTTGACAAAGCACACAAAAACATACACTGGGGAAAAGAATCCGTATTCAATAAATGGTGCTGGGAAAACTGGATAGCCACATGTAGAAGACTGAATCAGGAGCCACACCTTTCACTGCTCACAAAAATCAACTCATGGTGGGTAACAGACTTAAACCAAAGGCGTGAAACTATAAGAATTCTAGAGGAAAACGTTGGAAATACTCTTCTAGACATTGGCCTAGGCAAAGAATTTATGAAGAAGATCCCAAAGGCAATCACAGCAACAACAAAAATAAATAAATGGGACCTGATTGAATTAAAAAGCTTCTGCACAGCAAAAGAAACTATCACGAGAGCAAACAGACAACCTGCAGAATGGGAGAAAATATTCGTATGCTACACATCCGATAAAGGGCTGATAACTAGAATCTATTTAGAACTCAGGAAAATCAGCAAGAAAAAATCAAACAACCCTATCAAAAAGTGGGCAAAGGACATGAACAGAAACTTTTCAAAAGAAGACAGAATAATGGCCAAAAAACATATGAAAAAATGCTCAACATCTCTAATCATCAGGCAAATGCAAATCAAAACCACAATGAGATATCACTTATCTCCAGTGAGACTGGCCTTTATCAAAAAGTCCCAAAACAATATATGTTGGCGTGGATGTGGAGAGATAGGAACACTCATACACTGCTGGTGGGACTGTGAACTAGTGCAACCTCTGTGGAAAGCAACATGGAGATACCTTAAAGAGATACAAGTAGATCTACCATTTGATCCAGCAATCCCATTACTGGGCATCTACCCAAAAGAACAAAAGACATTCTATAAAAAAGACATCTGCGCTAGAATGTTTATGGCAGCACAATTCACAATTGCAAAGATGTGGAAACAACCCAAGTGCCCATCAATACATGAGTGGATTAATAAAATGTGGTATATGTATACCATGGAGTGCTATTCAGCTATAAGAAACAATGGTTATACAGCACCTCTTGTATTATCCTGGATAGAGCTGGAACCGATTCTACTAAGTGAAGTCTCACAAAAATGGAAAAATAAGCATCACATGTACTCACCATCAAATTGGTTTTAACTGATCAACACCTAAGCACACATACAGGAATAACATTTATCGGGCGTCGGGCAGATGGGAGGGGGGAGGAGGGGATGGGTATATACATACATAATGAGTGTGATGTGCACCATCTGGGGGATGGACACGCTTGAAGCTCTGACTGGGTTAGGGGGGACAAGGGCAATATACATAACCTAAACATTTGTACCCCCATAATATGATGAAATTAAAAAAAAAGAACAGCAACAAAAAAAGACCTGGTGTCCAGCTGCTAGCCTCTCAAAGAGTCTTCCCCACAAACACCTGTGGGTATAGCTCAACTACCACCCAGAATTGGTATAGTCTCGATGGATGTTGTTGCTGCTTCTCTCAGGCATTAAAGGACAATTTCCACCATCGTTTCCCTTTAATGTGTCCATTGGCAAATAAATGGATGACTTTCATGAGTATTGAGGAGAGAGGCAAACATTTTATCAAGGTTCGGTTTTAATGACAAAGTCCCTGTTTTCTGCCTGCTTTTCTCAGGTATTCCCCTTAGTGGCTGTCAACCCACATTGAAGGGTTTCTGCCTCTACTGATCTCACCTGGTGGTTGTGAGGGATCATGAGTTAACACAGGTGAGCTGGTTGAAACCGGTGGGCTGCTGTACCGTGCAATAGTTATAACAACTCGCCCTCCCATCTGACCATATGTACCCAATGAAAGGAGTGAGCTCCATTCTCCTGGGCTCCATATACGCCTCCCTACTGGAGGGAATGTTGGGTCCTTTTTGGATTCTTAACCTGACATCCGGGATCCGTGAATGGACTTTAGGGAGACTTAATCTCCCCGAGTTGTATGTGTGAACTTTTGCATGTATGTTTATGGTATTTTAGGGGCATAGAAAGGGGTTGGGTCCACAGTTTTCATTACTTCTCAAGTTTGTGACCTCAAAAAATAGTGTCAGTCACTTCTTTTTAAGAGAAAAATACTCAACCTCTTATTAAGGTTCTGGGTTGTGAAAACTTTGTCTTAGTTTAAAGCATACCTGTTGTTGTAGTTTTCCATTTTAGATTAAAAGAAAGGCCCCTTTAGTTTTGTGATAATATAAGAAATACTGTATTATGGAACTCTGTAGGATAATAATAAGAAGGGGCTGGTATATGGAACAAATAGAAATTAATTTTGCACCTAATACATCTCAGTCTCCATAGAGCACTGTCTTGGAAACTGAGAATTATTATAAAAACAAAAAAGCATCATAATTTTTCTTTTTTAAAAATTCTCTTGTTCCCTGCTTGTCTTCCTTCCTTCCCTTCCTCCTTCCTTCTGTCCTTTCTCTCTCTCGCTTTCTTTCTTTCTTGTTAATCTTAGTCCTAGATGTTTTCATATAACACATAAAAGTTTTCGTTAGAGTTATAGTTATAACATGGAAATCCACGACAAACTTAATTGTGTTAGAAGAATGCCAAACAGAGGGAAGTTTGTGGTGCTTGTTGATCTGACCTTTCCTCGGTTGAACACTAGAGGGAGCGCCACACCACAGAGAGGGCTCCCTTCCCCACCAGTCAGCTGTTGTAATGGTCGTTCTGTTGCCAACATTTTGCATTACCTGCACAGAGATCAGCAGAAACACGGAAGAAGAGGGCCTTGTTGGTTTGTACAGCTGTCATGAGGGGCCCCAGAAGAACTTCCCAGGTGCCTGTTCAGGTTGGAAGCTGTAGCTGACCCCAGATAGAGCAGCTCTTGACCAGACCCTTCGGACAGCCTGCGTGCTGCTCCCAAGCGGGTCCTGAGGCCTCGACCAACTGCTCTTTTCTAGAATGAAAAGCCAAACTTAGGTCCTTCCCTGACAGCTGATGAAGCTGGTAGATTAACAGATCTGAGCTGATAGATTGGGAGACATGCTAAGGCATTTGTGAGATCTATTGTGATCTGTGAATGAGAGGAAAATGATGATATAGATGGGAAATTGTCATCAGGTTTATTTATTTTTATTCACAATTTTCTGTCACCAGCTCTGTGCTACAGACTGATGGTTGTATTCAAAGTATAGGGACTCAAGCACTGGTGACAACTGGAGGGTTATCCTTAGACACTGGCCATCGAGCTTTGTGGGGGAGTAGTTGTTTTTAACTGTGGTCAAATATACATAAAATAACCATTTTGAAATGTACAGTTCTGTGGCATTAAGTCCATCACATTATTGTGCAACCATTACGACTGTGCATTTCCAAAACTTTTTCATCCTCCCAAACTGAAACTCTGTCCCCATTAAACAGTAACTCCCCATTCTCCCCTCCCCCCAGTTCTTGGTAACCCGCTTCAGTTTCCTGTGTCTGTGAATTTGCTTATCCTAGGTACCCCTTATAAGTGGAATCACACAATACCATTTTTGTCTGTTTAGCTTATTCCACTTAGCATGTCTTCAAGATGCATCCATGTAGCATATATCAACGTGTCATTCCTAAATATAGTACGTATACGCAATGGAATATTAGTCATCCATAAAAAAGAATGAAATCCTGTCATTTGCAGCAATGTGGATGGAACTGGATGGAGGTCATTGTGCTGAATGAAATAAGCCAAGCACAGAAAGACAAATATTGCAAGTTCTCACTTATACGTGGGACTTTAAAAAGTGAATCTCATGAAGACAGAGAGTAGGTTGGTGGTTGCCAGATGCCAGGAAGGGTAGGGGGGAGGGGGGATGAAGAGAGGTAGATGAATGGGCACAAATACACAGTTGGATAACAGGAGTAAGGCCTAGTGTTCAATAGATTAGTAGGGTGACTATAATTAATAATAATTTATTTGTATACATTTCAAAATAGCTAGAAGAGAATAATTAGAATGTTCCTAGCATAAAGAAAAGATAAACATTTAAGGTGATGGATATCCCTATTTATCCTGATTTGATCTTTACACATTATATGAATGTGTCAAAATATCACATGTACCCCCAAAATGTGTATCTATTACTTATTAGTTTAAAAAATGAAAAAAAAAAATTCTGTTGTTGAAGCAAAGAAAGAAAAAGTCATTTCTTTTTAAGGCTGAATAATATTCCATTGTATGTATATGTCTTCGTCCATTTAGTGTTGCTATAACAGAATACCTAAGACTGGGTCATTTATTATATATTAAGAGGTTTATTGGCCGGGTGCGGTGGCTCACGCCTGTAATCCTAGCATTCTGGGAGGCCGAAGTGGGTGGATCGCTCAAGGTCAGGAGTTCGAGATCAGCCTGAACAAGAGTGAGACCCCATCTCTACTAAAAAATAGAAAGAAATGATCTGGACAACTAAAAAAAAAAACATATAGATATAGATATAGATATAAAATTAGCCGGGCATGGTGGCACATGCCTGTAATCCCAGCTACTTGGGAGGCTGAGGCAGGAGGATCACTTGAGCCCAGGAGTTTGAGGTTGCTGTGAGCTAGGCTGACGCCACGGCACTCTAGCCCGGGCAACAGAGCCAGACTGTCTCAAAAAAAAAAAAAAAAAAAAAAGAGGTTTATTTAGCTCACGCTTCTGTAGACTAGAAAGTTCAAGGGCATGGTGCTGGCTTCTGGCGAGGGCTTTTATGCTGTGTCATCCCATGGTGAAGTTCAAATGGGAGCAGGTGTGTGTTTAAGAAGGAACAAAACATGAGGGTGCAACCTCGCTTTACAAAAGCTTGCTCCTGCAGAAACTAATTCACTTCTGAGAGAGCAAGAACTCGCTCACTGCTGTGAGACCACATTAATCTATTCATGAGGACAATGCCCCGCCCCCCCCAATCCAAACACCTTCCACTAGGCCCCACCTCCCAGCACTGCCATACTGGGACTAAAATTTCAACATGAGTTTTGGTGGGGACAAATCGCATCCAAACCATGACAGCATACACCACATTTTGTTCATTCATTCGTTCTTCGATGGACATTTGTGTTGTTTCCACCTTTAGCTAATGTTGCTATGAACATCAGTATTCAAATATCTGTTCAAGTCCCTGCTTTCAATTCTTTTGGGTGTACACCCAGAAATAAATCCTCTGGTAATTCTATGTTCAATTTTTTAAGAAACCCACCACACTGTTTTCCACAATGACTGCATCATTTTACATTCCCACTAGCAATGCACAAAGGTTCCATTTTTTCCCACACCCTTGCTAGCAGTTATTGTTTTCTGTTTGTTTAATGAGAGCCATGCCAGTGGATGTGAAGTGATGTGTCACTGCAGTTTTGACAAGTCATTTTTGACTAGTCTCGTTCGACCATTTTATCAGTGATTTAGATGGAAACAAAGAAAAGTTGCTCATCTGATTTGCTGATCAAAAGAAGGTAGAAGGCATAGATGATGTGTTATATGACAGAATCGAGAACCAAAATAAAGTTGACCACTTACACAGGAATTGACAAACTACAACCTGAGGGAGAATCTACCTTGACACCTGTTTTTATAAATAAAGTTATATTGGAACCCAGCTACCTACATCCATTTGTGCCTGGATGTCTGTGGCTGCTTGGTGCTATAATGGAAGAATTGATTACTTGTGACAGAGACCACTAAAATATTTACGATTTGGCCCTTTCCAGAAAATTTTTGCTGACTTCTGGGTTATTTGAAAAAGACAGATTTAACCATACAATATTTAATCTACATAAGTATAAAATATTTGCTCTTAAGTAATAAAAATCAAGCATACGACAGAGATCCATTGGCTTTCCATCACGTAAAGAAGGACACGGTGATTTTTTTTTTCAACAATAAACTAAATATGACTCAATATTGAGTCTAGCAAAAGTCGATTGTAATATTACACCACATTAACAGGAATAAACATCTAGAACGGTGGTTCTCAACTTTGGCTGCACATTGGAACCACCTAGAAGCTTAAAAAATATTGATGTCCCACTCCAGGGGAACCTGATGTATAAGTTCTGGGGTGTGGCCTGGGCACCGGGAGTTTTAAAAGCTCCTTAGGTGTTTCTGACGTGCAGCTGTGACATTCCTGTTCGGCTGGGCTTGGGCCCAGTTACACCTACGGCTTCCTTCCACGTGTCCCACTTTAAGGGAAATAAAGACAAGCTGGTTCCTTGTCAAGGAGGAGTCAGAATTGTGAAAGAATCAGGATTCGTTTAGCATAAGAGGAACAACTGCAGAAAGTACCTAGGGGAGAACTCTGGAGTGACAGCTGGAAGTTCGTAACTGGCATTCAGCATTTGACGGCTGCCCCATAGAAGAGGAGTCAGACTTCTTTTACATGGCAGGCCCCAAAGGGAAGAGTGAAACGGGGAGTAGAATTTACCAGCTATTATTATTACTTTAAAAAAAAAAAAAGCACTAGCCAAAAAGGGATGTTGCAGAGGGGTCTTTCAAGGGACATGCTGAGGGGTCGTCCCATCCGCGAGGACACTGACAAGGGGGCTACAGAGCAGATCCCAGAGGGGAATGGGTGACTGTAACAGCAAAAACCACCAATCCCAATGGCGAGCATTGACCGGTGATTTCCCGTACGAGGCACTGTGCTCAGACACTGCGTTGTCTCACCTGTGAGCTCACACCATTCCCACAGGGAGGGGCTGTGAGTTTTCCATTCCATGTTTGAGGAAGCAGAGGTTCAGAGGCTGTGTCACACATGGTGGCAGAGCTAGGACCCATAAGCACCCTGATGGATGGTTTTCCAGCCTGGGCTCTTCCGATTCTAGAAAATACAGTGTATAAATAACCAGAAATGTAAGGCTAAGTTTAAAGCAATAATGAGGCTATCTTAAAAACAATTCCTTCAGCAATGACCCATGTAGATGGGAGGTGGTATGCAATGCAGCCACATTAGAAAGCTTTATCCTTAGAATCCAGAATGTCAGGGCTCCAAAGAAGGCAAGAGGTGTTCCCCCCACATTACCAGACTGAGGACATGAGGCCCAGAGAGGGTCTGGAGACTTGTCCTGAGTTACGTATTTAATATTCAGAGAACAGCATTCTTACTCCGGCCGCCTTAATCAAAGAGCCTTTTGGATCTCAGCTCAGCTCAGAGAATTGCTTTCCAAGTCCATTCGGCAGGCACACGAGGTAATCAATCCCTTCACTTTAGCGATACATTTTGACTCTGATTCAAAACAACATTACTGAGCACTCTGCACTCACTTCATGCTCCAGACTTGACTCTCAATGACTTACAAATACTTGCAAGAATTAAATCAACCCACAAAGAATGAACATTGCCACCATTGAGGGATTTACAAAAAAGAAACTTTTGATTCCAAATTGCTTTAAAAGTGATTTCCAAAGAAGAGCTGCCGAAGACATGTCGAGCAACGTCAGTGTCACTGATATGGGGCGCCTGCCCCGTAAACTCCCCTAGAGGGTCCAGCACGCCCAGATAGATGCACTCTGGTGTACTTACCACCAATGCGCCACCGAATAGCTTTCACGCCAGCTGCCAGCAAGAGGGAGGCTCCCTTCTCGGAAGAGGCTGCCAAGCCGGGGTGGCATTTCCCAGCATCCCATCCCCATCCACCCACCCAGATCTTGCATCTGGGTCTTCACCTGTGTAACAGTGAGCAGAAGGGATGCACGGGACTTCTGGGCAAAGGTAATTAGGAGAAGGTGTGCCTTCTCTACTCTTGCTCATTTCCCATTAAGCAGCTGAATGCAAACGACTCCCAGGCTCCAGGGGGAGAGGGGAGTCACAAGAGGGAAAGAACCTGGATCAGAACAGGTTTTATACTTTACCTGCACAAGAAATAAACTTTAATCTGTAAAGCCTTTGAACTGCGGAGATTCGTGTGTTAGAGCAGCTGTCATAACCCTAATGCAGCCACTCAAATCGGATTTCACCAAATCGTAACGTCTGAATACAGAGCCTGACACAGTGCCTGCCACACTAAAAGCACTCAGTAAATGTGTGCTGGCAAATGAGTAAATGAGTTTAAAGCCTATGATAATGGTAGCCTTAGTGAAAAGGAAGCTAAAGAATGCTAATAAATGGCTTTCAGAATGCAGAGGGCGTTTTGCCACATGCTGGCCACTGGTTTTCCAGATGCACTCAGGAATAAATGAGGGTGAATGGGTTGTAATTGAGACAGCCACACCAGGGAATGGATTTCTGAATCAAATGATGTCATTTTTATGCATAGAGAGCTCAGAAAACAGACCAAGGAGCCTCTCCTGTTAGGTGAATTTCAGGTTCTCGGGTGGCTGATGGGTCTGTATATAGAGCCACATGTGTACACGGTCACCACCTTGCAATGCTGCCTCCTGAGCATCAGAGCTGGAGCGGCCCCAGAGCACCCGGTCTGTTCTTCATGTCACAGACAAGGAAGCCGAAGCCCAGGAAAGTGGGCCACTCACCCAGGTCCCTCGGCCATCACCCCAGGCAGGATACTGTGGCTTAAGGATGGGGGCAATGGAACCCAATTGCCTGGAATCCCAGCTCTGCTCCTTGCAACTAGTTAACTTCCCCATGCCTCTACTTCTTCACCTTTAGAATGGGGATAATTAGAATACCACCTACTTCATTGGGTTGTCATGAAGCTTAAAAGTGTTATATTTAAAGTGCTCACAATGGGACCTGGTGCATAGGAAGTACGGGGCAAGTATTAGTGGTTGTTGTCATCACTATTATTAATGAATTCGGATTACCCTTTTGCTGCATCAGTGTTCTTAGGCCTTCAGAATACAGACATTAAAGACCGTGCAAGTGGTGAACCATAATGCATCAGAGGATGCCAGGAGTTCTTATACCAGAGTCTCAGAACACGCAGCCTAAAAAACCAAACATTTGTCGTAAAATAAAGTGTGAATTGCTGTTTGGCACACTTGGCATCACTCTCAAAGAGTGGTGAATTCAGGCCTTATTCACGTCTCAGGAATGCCCTAATGAGAGTATTAGTGCACCATTTTGCTTCACTGTGTAAAGGAAACGAAAACATGAGTGTAAAATTAATCCTAAACAAGACAGAGAATGGAATATGAGAAGCAGCCCAGTGTTTGAACATGGGCAAATACTGCTTTTCTCTGATAAGACACAGAAGATACTGACTGTTGTGGATTTAATATTGCAAAGCAGTTTACCAGGTTTTGGGAATCCTAAAATGCCAGGCTTTTAGAGAACTGCCTAGAATCCATTAGGGCTTCAGTGAACAAAGCACATACATCCTCTCACCAAGTTCTCCTGGCTCAACCTTCTTCGTTCCACGGTGGAAGTCCTTAATATATTCAATGGCAGACGGTCGGCCGACTTCTGCTTGGACGCACCGTGATGGGAGACTCAGGGCGCCACAGGCCGCCCACGCGTTACCAGGCAGCTTTAACTGTTACAGAATTCTTCCCTAGGCTGGGCCAACAATCTGCCTCCCTGGAATGTTGGCCCAATGTTCCTGCATTTATCTTTTGGTGTAAAACATAATAAATCTCTTTGCTTTCTCCCTCGTGATGGTAGAGAGAGAGAGTGGCATTAGACCTTTCAGGGAGAATGCTGGTCCTGCCTTTCACTTAGCTACTGGACCTCAAACAAGTTGCTTAAACTCTTATTGTCTTACCTTGACTTGCTTATCTTTAAAGAGGGGCACTGAATTTTTACAAGAGGCTCGTCAAGCTTAAGTTAAATAAATGTAATATAGATAAAGCTGGAAGTGAGAGCTTAGAACTATTTATGCAATAGATGGTAGTTCTAATATCATTATTTGAGTTTAGCTCTTGGGACTCCCAAGTCTTCTCTAAGCTGTCTGTTTCCTCCAGCTGTCCCCACTGGCCTGGTGGCCACCCCCCCACCCCATCTGATTGCCTCCCTTGGACTGCTCACCTGAGGGCTTCACTTCTCCCTCCACTTGTCCCGTCTTCATTGGTCCACATCCTAGAGGGACGGTCAAGGCAAGAATGAGTGCAGCTGGCTCCTGAAGGAATGCAGAGATGGTAACTTTGGGGGCTGAGCCGTTCTAGTGGGGAGGAGGACTTTGACATGCCCCAGGAGGAAGTCAGGGTCAAGGCGTGAAGCCCAGAGGTGGATGCTCCAGGGGTGTGGTGTGTGGATAAAGAGAATGCCAAAGGGGAGATTGAAGCTTTCCTCCCAGAACGTTCAAGGCATCTCCAAGGAGCAGGAAGGCAGCCAGGGTTTAATGAAGTTATTATGCCCACAAACAAGAAACTATGGCATTGGAAGGTACTTCCTTTATCTTGTGTCCCTCCCTGAGCTCAGTTAATGAGGTGCAAGAGGGAGCCTCTGGCTAAATGAGGTTTGTTTACCACCCTGGATCTGGGCAGTACAGTTTCATGAAAACTGCCTACATTTGTGCCCTCTCTGTGCAGCCACACATATCGACGATGTCACTCATTTACTGAGCTCGCAGTCGACTAAAATCTTTAGATTTTTTTCATGAGAACCACCTTCAAACAAGTTTTTTCCATCCTGAATATGTATAGCTGACTTTGGAAATCAAATAGGGACATTTATAAGAAACTAGCACCGTGCCTAGCTTCTTGTAAGCATTAAAAAAGTGATAGCTTTTTAGGATAGCTATTATCCTCCTTAGGTTTCATTTTCCTGGTTTCAGCAATCTACCTGGTTGAGGTTATTGTGAGTACTAATTCTGTCTTACACACACACACACACACACACACACACACACACACACACACACACACATGCAACCTGACTCAGGGCTCCTAATTCCTTGTGATTTCCTGAGGGACTGTAGCATCTTTTGTTCTAATGAGGTGACTCCTGGCGGCTCCTGGCTGAGAGCTAGTCACCAGAAAGACAAAGCCATGATTAGAAGCTTGGAACTTTCAGCCCCGCGCCCCCAGGGGGTGAGGGCCTGGAGATTGGGTTAATAATGGGTCATGCCCACGTGAGAAAGCCTCCATAAAAATCCCTGCACTATGGAGTTTGGGGAGCTTCCAGGTTGCTGAATGTGGGGAGGTGCTAGGAAGGGAAGCACCCGGGGAGGGCAGGGATGCTGTGCCTTTTCTCCCGGACACCTTGCCCTGTGAGCTCTTCCATCTGGCTGTTCCTGAGTTGAGCTGCATCCTTTTATAATAAACCAGTAATCTAGTGAGTGAAGTGTTTCCTGAGTTCTGTGAGCCATTCTAGCAAGTCATCAAAGCTGAGGAGGGGGTTGTGAGAACTCCGATTTGTAGCCAGTGGGTCAGAAGCACAGGTGACAGCCTGTACCTGACATTGACGTCTGAAGAGGGGGCTGTTTTGTGGGTCTGAGCCCTTAACCTGTGGGGTCTGCAGTCACTTCAGGCAGATTGTGTCAGAGTTGAGTTGAAACACCCAGTTGGTGTTTGCAGAGAATTGGAGAATTGCTTGGTGTGGGAAACCCTGCCTCCCCACCTGGTACCAGAAGCGAAGTGTTCCGGAAGTACTGAGTGTTGTGAGTGTGAAAGGAAGAACAGTGCGTTTTCCCACACAGAAGCTAAGAGGAGACTAACTGTGAAGAAGGGGGAACACAGGTCAAGCACAGACTTCATTTATATCCCACAGCTGTCTTGGGAAGAAGTTTCCAGGAAGCTACACACAAGAGAGTGTATATTCACATCCTAATTCCTGGAAGCTGTGGCTATGACCTTATTTGGCAAAAGGGTCTTTGCAGATATAAATTAAGGATCCTGAGATAAGATCATCCCGGATTTCCAGGTGTGTGGTAAATTGGATGACAAGTGTCCTTATAAGAGTTTGAGACACAGAGAGGAGGAGACGTACAAAGATGGCGGCAGAGTTTAGGGTGACACGGCCCAGAAAGCCAGGGAATGCCAGGAACCAGCCGCCAGAAGCTGGAAGAGGTGTGGAAGGATTTTCCCCTAGAGCGCCCAGAGGGCGCAGGGTCCTGCTGACATCTTGATTTAGGACTTCTGGCCTCCAGAACCGTGAGGGAATAAATTTCTTTTGTTTTAAGTCACCAAGTGTGTGCTAATTTGTTACGGCAGCCACAGAAACCAACACAGAGGGTATTTGCCTTCCCCAGGGAACCCTTCTCGGAGTCTGAAGGACCTGCCCAGGAGAAGAAGTAAATCACCTACCTGTGAGCTTTCTGGGCACCTCAGAACCATGAGAAATAGGAAGTGAGGCTGGCGGGCAGTGGGACAGCTTGAACGGGTGATTAAGGAATTAATCGGTCATTAGTCGCAGGATAACACCTCAGGGAGCGAGAGGTATCCAGAGTTCCTAACAGTCAGGGAGGCCTGACAGGCTCTGGGAGTCCCTGACTGACCTGGCACCACGGAGAAGCCGGGGGCGGGGAGGAAGCCTGCTCAGGCGATGGGCACGGCCACCTTGGGTCCCCAGGAGGCAGGAAGGCGCCAGCGCGCACACACTGGGCGTCATCCTGGGACCGTGGCCTCCCTGTCTGCCCAGAAAGAGACATTCATTTTCTCTGGCCTCAGCTTCCTAAACTGGAAAAAATAACGATGTTCCAGCTCTAAGAATACTGCTGTGGGCTAATTTATTCATGGCTGTGACACGCGTTGCTTTTTAAAACAAAGTCCCTGGTGTGGTTTTTAATACGGTCATAAATATGCACAGACCACTCGCAGAAGCTGTCATTTGAGAATACATGTGATGATTTCTTCGTATTCAGATAGTCTGGGTTATTATGCGGTAACAGACGACACCCAAATCTCAGTCGCTTAAAATAATAAAGGTTGCTGTAGGCTGAACTGTGTCCTGTTGAAAATCCATGTGCACCTCAGAATGTGACCATAGCTGGAGACAGGGTCTTGAAGAGGTCATTAAAGTAAAACGAGACCCTGAGGATGGGCTCTTATCCAATATGACTGGTGTTCTTATGAGAATAGAAGTCGTGGACACAGACACACACAGATGGAAGGTGACAAGAACATGGAAGGACGAGACCCCCATCTACAAGCCCCAGAGAGAGGCCTGGGGCAGATCCTTCCCTGATGGAACCAACTCTGCTGACACTTTGATCTTGGACTTCTGACTTCTGAGACAATGAATTTCCGTTGTTTAAGCCACATCATCTGTGGTGCTTAGTGTGGCAGCCCTAGAAAACTAACTGGTTTAGAATAGGGAATTGAGATTTTTGACTTTGTTGGTCACTGCTTTCTCTGTAGTTTCTAGACTTAACCATTATGTTCTAGTTGCTTCATGGATGCTACAGAAATATTTGCTGAATTATGTTGAATTAACATTATAATGACACAAGTAAGGTCAACATTGGCTATCCGGGAGGCATCAGTTTCTTCAAAATAATATCTTCAAATAATTTTGCTGAAATAATAATTGTTGAAGCATGAGAAACTCTGCTTACTTGTGTCACTGAGGCTTCGGTGCAATTGCCTGGAGCTGAGTGAGGTCGTGGCCCTGTCCTTGGCCTGTAGCAGGTGATCTATGCTCCTGGACACTCTGGGAAATAGAGTAACAACAGCACTCAACTGCAGTTTAGAGAATGGGAGGTTTTTTGTAAGGAGTTGAACAACCAGGTCATGGTAAGGATAGAAGGTCCTTCTGGGCCTCAGAAACAACTAGAACCAAAGATTTCAATGACACCAGGAAAAATCCATCAATCTCTCTCTCTTTCTCTTGCTCTCAATTGTATCTGTGCTTCTTTCTTCACTGTAACTTGGTTCTTTCCTGCTGTCTCACTGGCTTCCTTCACATGGCTGAGACCCAGATGTTGGATCCTTTCCTTAACTCCCACTTGGAAAACCCCAGAGAACCTTCTGATAGGTCTACTCGGGATGGGTGCTCCCCTCTGGCTCCATAGACTGTAGCCCGAGGACCGAGACCTCTTCCCTGACATACACAGCCAGACTCCCTTAATCTGGCTCTATGAGCTGCAGTGTCATTAGTTGTGTCAGGCGGACAGTCTATAGCACAGGTGTGGCCACTGGGCACCATCCTTTTAATGTTCATTGAAAGAGAAACTAGGAACCCACCACAATTTACGCTCACACCAGACCCTTTCCTTTTCTTAGAGTCCTGGTCCTGTTTCATGGTAGATCCCTTGAGCACTGTCACGGCCGCACTCAGGAATTACTGTGCTGCGCCTTATACCGAGCCCTGTTAAGGACTCTCTCAAACTCCAGGAAGGGCCCGATTCTACTCCAAAGCCTGACCACCCTCCACAGGCCAAGGCCCATGCCCACCACAGACTGGACAGAGTGTAGGCTCGGCAAAGTGCAGGGTTTGGAGGAAGAGCCACATCACAGCTGGGCACATAGCACATCGTGTTCAGTAAAAGGTTCAGAGCCAGAGCCCTGGAGCAGGTACCTGGGCAGACAGGGTCACAGGCTCTCATCACTTCAGCTGGGGCCTGAAGTCTGAGAGCAGTCCTGATTATGCCCCTTGGTGAACTTTCTCGTGTCTCCTTTCTTTCCCTTTGGTGCACTTACCATAGTTGAACTCTCTCTTTATCGTGCGCAAGGTTGTACGTCTGTCCCCCAAGCCCCTCCCTTCTGCCTGTTGTAAGCTCCATGAGAGCAGTCGTCCTTTTCACACTGCATGCCCGGCACCTAGCACATTGCCTGGCATGTATTAGGTGCTCAAGTAAATGAATAGCTGAATGGGGCGATGGGTGACCAGGGCCTGGGGGAAGGTAGCAGGGGATCTAAACCAGACTCAGCGATGGGAAAGGCATCCCTAAGGAATGGCCTTGCAGTTGGGCCTGATGCCTGGGGGAGAATAGTCTGGCTGGAAGGTGAGCCCAGGGCTCCAGGCAGGGGAACAGCCTGGGCAAGTCCCTGGGCAGAGAAGTCATATAGGAAACCAGTGGCAGAGCCAGGCCTAGAATTTGACCCTTCCCACTCCCTGTCACAGCCAGGAGAGTCCCTGGTTTGGTTTTGTTCTGGAAGGATTATAGTAAGTCAATGTTTTTTCAGTTCCAACATAGTTAAAATCATCACCCCAAACACTTGCACCCAATCAGAGGACTCTTAATATTCAATATTCCATCGACTCTCAAGAAGAAACTGTAATTGCCTATTAGTCATACTGCAGCTGGCACCAAATGACTTCGGACAGCACGTACTCCGTGTTTGTGTGTGTACGCGTGTCAAGGGCTGAATACGAGAAAATGCAGAAAGACTTAGAGGGTTGAGAAAATAAACAAGTAAAAAGGTTAGTAAAGAAGGAAAGCATTGAGTCATTTATTTGAATTATTTGATGGATTCAGAATGGACTTAAACATCACAAATGAATAGAGCTGATGTTCTTAAAATGCCTCCAAAAAGCTCTTTATCTACAGTGTTGGCAGTGTTGGTTCCAAAGAGTTCAGTGTTAATGCAAATACAATGTGAGACTGCCCAAATCAGAATTAAAGAATTCTTAGTTCAGCAAACACCAGGACAGAATAACAAGAATCCACCACCTACCCGAAGCTAAAAAAGGCTTTGTGTGGCTGAAGTCCTTCTCGCCAAAGTGGAAACACCAACGCATGAACAAATATTTAATGGGGCTGACCGCGTGCAGGGTACTCACAGAGAAGTTTCTAAAATTAGCAACCCACTTTTGTGGCTGCCCTGAAAGATCCCTTCACATTGACGAATTGCACCTCAGACCCACTGTCGATGAAAAGCACCGATCAGATGGGGGTCCTCTACCAGGAGTTTGCATCCCTGCCCTCCTGTGATTTGGCTTTCTTTTCTGGCAGTATCCAAAACTGGAGGCTGAGCTCATGTTCTTGCCCTCTGCTCCCTGTTCCCTTCTTCCTGCTGTTCCCACCACCATTCAGGGGGCAGGTTTAGGAGATATGGCAACAGATTGTCCAGCCCAGTTAGGCCCCTTTAAAAGTTGTCCTGTGGCCTAGAAAATTGTCCTTCCGCTATACAGAGTCCCCCTGAGGACACCGAGGATTCAAGGACTCCCTTACCATAAAACGACATAGCCGGCAAGATCGGTATTTGATGAATGAGTCTCCCTTGCTCCCCTGGGGACCCACAGCATTTCTTCCCAGGCCAAGTTCTAGAACCCATCATCCTATTCCTCAATCCATACTGCCCTCTGATAACAAGTGTCTGAAACATTTTTCTCCAGATGCCTGAGCAGACACCTAGAGTTTGAGAGGCCACCAAGTTCATCAAGTTGAGTATTGTTGGCAGTCGGAGGTGGCACTACACCCTTAGGAGCACAGAGGCCAAACCCACAATGGAAGGCTGTGACCAGAGACCACACAGGGGGTAAGTTTCAGTGACTGATGGACAGCTCATTACAACCAAGCTAATCTCACTTGACCAGTGTAGTAGATGGAATAATGGCTTCCAAAGATAGCAGGCCCTGATCCCTGAAACCTGTAAATGTTACATTATTTGGAAAAAGGGTCTTTGTAGACAAGGTTACATTGAGGATCCTGAGATGGGGAGATTATTCTGGAATAGGTGGGCCGTAAATACAATTTCATTTATCCTTAAGAGAGGGGGCTGAGGGAGGTTTCGCACACACATGCACGCACGCTCATGAGAGAGGGTGTTATGAAGATGGAGGCAGAGACCGGAATGATGTAGCCATAAGTCAAGGAATGCTGGCAGCCCCTAAAAACTGGAAGAGGCAAGAACAGATTCTCCACTGGAACCTCCAGAGAGAGTGCGGCCCTGCTGACACTTGGTTTTGGCCCAGTGATAATTGATTTCAGACTTCTAGCTTCTAGAATTGTGAGACAATATCCTTCCGTTGTTTTAACTCGCCCAGTGTGTGGTGCTTTGTTAGGGCAGGCACAGGAAACTAACACACTGGACGTGGAACGTAAACAGAGGCATCGTGTGTGCGAGACACGCCTTTCTCATTTGGCCTTTCCCAGAATCAGGTGTGGCTAGGAAGTGTCAGTGCTTGATGTCAGATATTGATTGCATGTGATCCTGGAAAATGACGTATGAGGCTTTATAAATCCAACCAGTAAACTAGGGGCAGGAAGTCGTGGAGGCGCCTTGGTGGCTGCCCATGACCAGGTTAAGCCAGCGTTCTTGTTGGAACATGTGTTTTGTACAAACAGGCCAGACATACCTAGAAGACATGATCTCTGGATTGACAATGGGCTCCAGTCACTTACAAACTTTTCATAACACCAGGAGACCACTGAGTTGTAATCCCAGGGCTGGAACATAAGTCAGTGCTCACTTTGTTCAACCCATCTGTCTGCAAAGTCCCAGGACCATGCGGCCTGCTGGGAGGGGAGCCTTTCCTGGGACCCTGTGAGTCTCACAACTCTTGTTCTCTGTTGGTTTTATTTCTGGCTCTACCTACCTGGTATGGACTGGTGGTTCAAACAATTCAGGTGCCTTTGTTTCTCCGGCACTGTGTGAGGCACAGTCAAGTTCAAATCATCCCAAAGGGCTTAGAGTGGGTCAGAATTGACACAATCAACGTCTTGGCGAACACAAGCCCCTAGCAGGCACCTCCACATGCTCTGCAGGAGTTGGGAGCGTGAGCTTCTGGCTTACATTCCTGTCTCCAAATCCCTTTTCTCTTCTTGCCTTCCCAGGCCCAGAGGTCAGTCCTGCATTCTGCAGAGGGTCCAGTGAGGGGGTGTTTCACCTCAATCATGAAAAAGACGATCTTGTGGCCCCAGTGCCATGAAAAGCAGGAGCCACACAAAAGGGGACTTCTCGGACCAAGAGGACCGTGAGCCATGGGATGGCAGACAGAGGGCATGACTCCTCGTGTCTCCTCCATCACGGATTACAATAGAGGGGAAAAGGGACTGGGAATTTCGGGGTTCTCATTGTTACTGCCCCAGGGCCCCAGGGCCTCACCCCACCTGCTCCTCCCACAAGATCCAGCCAACTCTCAGCCACCCCTGGGGTCCTCACTCACCTAGCCTCCATGAGTTCTCAAGCCAAGACGTTACAAATACCTAAATGCTTTGAAATAATCTCAACACCTGGGTCCTACCCCTGAGGATCCCCACCTGGAGGGGGAACCCAGACATCAATATTTTTTTTTTTTTGAAAAAAACTCTCCAGGTGATTCTAATGTGCACCCAAGGCTGAGAACGCCTGAGCTGCCAGTGGTCTTCAGATTTTCATTTTGCACGCCCTCTCAACAAATGACAGAAAACCACATCCCCTGTGATCACCCTGTGATCACACATCATAGCTTAAATAAGTGGGTGCACAGGATGTTATTTCTGGCTTATTTCATATATTATAATATGAACATTTAAAAATGAAGCTATTTTAAATTTATTATTTAAACATATCCAATGACCTCCAAACACCATGGTAATTTCATATCTATTATCCATAAAATACATAAACAGGCTCCTTATAACAGTATAAAATTTTACACTACTTTTTTTTCTCTTTGAAGTTATATTTTCATTGCCTTTCCCTAAGGTATTATTTTAATGTAATATGTTTTTACACTCTAGTGCCTGGTGTTGCTCACCCTCTTTTACTTCTCTGCCACAAAAATATCTATACGAATTGAGATTTTATAAATAAAAATGTTTTCCTGTATCTGTAAGCCTCTAAGTGTCAAAAAGCTTCTTCTTGGTTATCACTAATGTAACTAGTACACATTAAACAACATAATGTAAAGAGATCACAATTTAATTATTAAACAGGAAAAGTTGTATTTAAAATGCATTTCTTAATGAGCTCGAGGAAAGTATTTGTTGACGGTGGTGCATTCCAACAAGCTCATATATACGGGCGTGAATGAGACAGTTAGCAACGGTTTTATTTTTATCCTTCATTTTATAGATTCAAGTGCTGGTAAACATTGGCTTCCATAAATATGTAGGTAGAAACAGAAGAATTTCTCAATAGCAGTAGCACTCAATTCCTTTTAGCTCTTTCTAAAACATATAACAGAAATCATATTTTCTATCTATTAGTTGAGAGTTCAGTTAAGTACTCCTTTGATTTTGCTCCAGGCAGAGAATTGGAAACCATTTGACTTGCAAAAGGATTTGTTACTCAGTCATTAGAGTCACTCATTTTTCTCACTCTCTAGGAAGCACACCAAAAAATTTTACCAGACTTGCCATGTGACCCTTAATGAAAACAGTTACTCTTACTTCAAAAGGGTATTTTCATACCTGCTATGTTCAGAAAAGGTTGAAAAAACCTGAACTATCATTAATTTCAATTCTTGTTTATTAATGTAATTTTTAAATATAAAATTTTCAAACTACATGCTTAAACTTGGAGGTTTTCCCCCCAAATCTTGGAGTTACCAATTTACCTCATTAAATACATAGAAAATGCCTGCCGCATCATCTAAATGAAAAGGCCAATACTCACCATCAAACCAGACTGACTTTTTATTAGAAAAAATCCAAATTTATTTTTTAATCCAAATCGTCCTGTTAACACATGTCCTCCGTGCTGGCACCCTTGCATTTCTGACTCGTCAGTCCAAGACAGATGGGGAGCTGTCATACAGCTCTGCCACGGATGTCATGCCCGAGTGACACAGGCATGACATTCAGGGCATCTGCTTTGTGCTCCTGGGGCTCCACCTAAGGGGGAGTGCAGTCTTTGACAGCTAGGTAGGGGACAGGTTATGGTGGAAGAAGAGACATGTGTTAATTTGGGTTCTCCAAGAAGCAGACAGCAAGATGGGCTTGCACATGTGCACACTCCGCGTGCAAAGACTATTAGAGGAAACAAGGGTGAGAGGCAGTGGAGGTGAGTGTGGGGTGGGGGATTCTGGGGGAAGGCTGACACACCCGCCAGACCACAATGCAAGTCTCAGGTCACTGAAGGAAGCAGCGTGGAAGTGTCCTAGGCTGTCGAGTAGTCTCAGGAAGGTCCAGCAAGCCATCAGGGAGTTCTCAAAGCTGGAGGACTCCCGCGTCTCCCAGGAGCAGATCCGCCTCAGTTCCCTGCTCACACTCAGTGGTTGATTGACAGCAGCCCATGGTGATGGAATTGTCCACATTTGTGCCAATGGATGTCCAAGGGCAGTAACTGGGGCCTTCAGTGGACCGAGCCCCTTTAGTTGGAGGTCTGGGAGGAGCCGTCTGCCGGCCACTCGAGCAAATGTTTAAATGAAACTTGGTGTCACTTCTGCAGCCCTGGTCTTTAACAGATTTGAAACAAGAACAGGATGACATGGACCAAACACCCCATTTCTCATGCTGTGATTTGACTCTTAACAGCAACATACTTAAGACTGAACCAATCATGGGTTTGTAGTATCTTGATTAAAGAAGGCCAATGCCAATATTTCACATTGTCCTTGTTTGGGGCCTGGGACATTTTTAATACCCCGGGGGCAGCGTTCCTACTCGGACTCGGGTGAGTGAGAGGTTGCTTTCTATCCTGCAGGGCGAGAGAGAGGTGGTAACAAAAGGGCAGATGGGAAAGGACTCCGTGCACATAAACCAGGACGTCCCTACAGAAGACCTTCCCTTGGACATCCCAGAGGGGCAGGGGCCGTTTGGGTTTCTTTAAGAAGCAGACACCAAGAGAGAATCAGACATGCAAGAGAGTTATTGGGGACACGTGTGAGATAAAGGGCGAGCCTTCAGAGCGTGGCTCAGATCC
>RJWJ010019901.1:0-29715 GCA_004363605.1 Indri indri | reverse complement strand
TGGCTCAATTACTGTAACATGCTGCTGCCTGTTCTTTAATTTGCCCTGTAAACAAAACATAAGCTTATATGGTGTGAGAAACTTTTCTGGACTAGACGAATAAGATTTTCTTTTCTATGAGTAAACAGGGCATAAATGTATTCTCGGGATGAGATTTTAGATCATTTATAGCTTCATCTTTATAGTATTGTCCTCACAGAGCAGTTAAAGATGATGCACATGGCAGTCTCATCACTAATCTTGCAGTTTCAAGACAGAATAAATGTGCAATGCTTTTATGCCCAAATCTCTTCAGTTTTCAGGGAAGATGCTAGAATTGAGTTTTACCTATGCGGTTTTTAGCAGTGCAGCTTGCACCCCTTTAAAGGTGAATAAACAAGGGCCAGGCGTGGTGGCTCACGCCTGTAATCCTAGCACTCTGGGAGGCCGAGGTGGGCAGATCGTCCTGAGCTCAGGAGTTCGAGACCAGCCTTGAGCAAGGGCGAGACCCCGTCTCTACCAAAAATAGAAAGAAATTAATTGGACAGCTAAAAATATATATAGAAAAAATTAGCCGGGCATGGTGGCGCATGCCTGTAGTCCCAGCTACTCGGGAGGCTGAGACAGTAGGATTGCTTGAGCCCAGGAGTTTGAGGTTGCTGCGAGCTAAGCTGATGCCACGGCACTCGCCCCAGGCAAGAGAGTGAGACTCTGTCTCAAAAAAAAAAAAAAAAAGAGGTGAATAAACACAATGAGGGGATAATCGTACACATTTGCAGCACCCTTTTCAATTTCTGTGTTCTGTTTATTGATAACTTTGAAGGATCTATTTCTAGGAGATGAGATACATGAGGCTCTCTTCAACACTCTGCTTTCACCTCCGAGTCTTCAAAGTCAAAAGCTATTTCTGAGAATAGTTTTTAGCCAATGAGGTGGGAGGAGTCTTGAAAAATAAGAATCAGATACGAGATTTTTAAAACTGTACTGAATCATAATAAAAAATTTTATTTACTTTTTTTTAAACTGTATGGTTTTTAACTCACAACTTCAATACCACATTTAAAGACTGCTTAAATTCTCAGTCATAGTTTAATATCATGTTTAGAAATACGCCTGTGTGATACATTGAATACATTATTTCGTGTGTTTAGCAATGCAGTTGCTGGTGAGAGTGCTTTAGACCGAATGGCTTGTGGACTTGGTGGAAAACTCGTTCTACCAATGATCAAGGAACACATTATGCAAATGCTTCAAAATCGTAAGTTGTATGTCATGTCCTTCAAATGCTAGATTAGTGGTATGTGGCTTTCTAAATCTTAAACTATTTATTTTTAGACTGTTTAAAAAATTAATCTTTGCTTTTTGTAGTCTGTATTTAATTCTTAATATTCTACGGATAAAATTCTACTTATCCTCTTTGGAACCATTCAGTCTTTTTTTTTCCTTTTCTTAGAGATAGAGTCTTGCTCTGTTGCACAGACTGGAGTGCAGCGGCACAATCACAGTTCACTGTAGCCTTGAACTCTTGGGCTCAAGTAATCCTCTAGTCTCAGCCTCCTGAATAGCTGTGACTACAGGCATGTGCCACCGTTCCCGGCTAAGTTTTTTTGTTTTTGTTTTTGTTTTTGTTTTTCTTATTTTTTGTAGAGATGAGGTCTTGCTATGTTGCCCAGGCTGGTCTTGAACTCCTGGCCTCAAGCGTTCCTCCTGCCTGGGCCTGGAACCATTCAGTCATATGCTAAAGAATGTTTTTCCTCACTGCTGATAATATTCAATTCTCTATCCACAGAATTAGCTTCAGTACAGGAAAAAAAAATATGAATTCTAAAGAAAATTTATAAATTTATTCTCTAGCCAGAGATATTTAGATTTGAGTTTCAATATGTCATAGTTATTTGAATGTTTTTGAAGTATTAACATGTTTGATTCACACAATCTTCCTTCATCCATTATCTTGAATGTAAAAGAAGAAATTCTGTCTATTATTATCAGAAGAGAAGCCACTTCCTTTTTTTTTTTTTTTTTTTTTAAATGAAACAGATTCTTAATTTCTGTTGCCCAGGTTAGAATGCCCTGGCATTAGCCTAGCTCACAGCAACCTCAAACTCCTGGGCTCAAGCGATCTTCTGCCTCAGCCTCCAAAATTAGGTGGGACTATAGGCACATACCACCACACCCAGCTGATTTTTTCTAGTTTTGGTAGAAATATGGGGTCTTGGTGTGTTCATACTGGTCTCAAACTCCTGAGCTCAAGCGATCATCTTGCCTCGGCCTCCCGGCCGCCACTTCTTTATTTCTACAAATGTTTTCCTAACACGTATTTGGTCAGCGGTCAGCTTTTGCAGCTGTAGTTTACATCAAGACCAAAGTTGATTGCTGTGTGTGTTTTATTTTAATTTGTTGTTTTTGTCATTACAAAATTAATGTGCATGATGTTTTTTAAAAAATTTAAATTCCAAAAGTATATAAATTACAGGTCCTTTAGGTCATATTCAGAGTTGACCACTGTTAACAGTTCTCTGAGACTTTTCTCTGACCTCATTTATGCATGTATGCAGGGTTTTTTATGTGAATATACAGACATATTTGCATTAAGGTTTTGCTCAAAAGTTTATCATATCGTTACTTTAGAGCCTACCTCATTTTTTTAACAGCTGCCTACCATTCTACAATTCCCATTAAATGCTAATAGTTTTTGTTGATTACAAATAGTACTAATACAAACACTCTTCTACAGAATTTCTGGCTTATCTTGCATGAATATTTATATCTGTAGGGTAGATTACAAGATACAAACATGAGGGTCAAACCATTGCTACAGGATCTTAAAGTAGTAAAACAGAGAATACAATACCAGGTCCAAGTGAAAGTGAGTTATTGAGAACTCTAGCCATTATCCTTGTTTAATGATGTGATTTTATATTTGGGTCTTGTATAGTATTCCTTTTCTCCCCCCACACTTTTTGAGGTTCTTTTTCCAAAAGGATAGAGACCACATCACAGATTGCTTGACCTACAAGAGCTGCTAGAAAGAATATATCTAGCTTTTCCACTTTTTAGATGAAGAAAGTGAAGCCTAGAGACATTAAAAAAGTGTACAAGGTCACCCAGCTATCACATGTTTCTCCATTGATTCACTCTGCTCTTCAAATAGATTTGTTGTGGTTTGTAGCTAAAGAATTTGTCTGCTACAGCTCTCTAGATGAGTGCAGAAAGCTTTTCATATATGGCAGTGAACTCTTAATAAATAACTTGTTTATTGCTAAATGTATGATTTTCAGCAAGGCTTTTGTACCTTGGTTTCTTCATCTGCCAAATAGGAAAATGATACTTGCCCTACACCCAGAATGGGGGTTAGGATCCAAAGATGTATTTAATGTTTGTGAAAAATGCTGTAACAGTGTTAAATGATACCTGTTTCTTAGTTTGAAAACATATAGTAAGTAATGCCATTGGGAGAATAACTTGAATGATATCTTTTTGTCTGAAACAATCTAGTTTTTTCCCCACTGAATGTTTTTTTAACTCTAAGAGAACTTAACATATGACCCCACTCTTATTTTTAAAAATAGTTTTACTGTTTTTGCTTTAAGTAATAAACAAGAATTTTTTTTTAAATCTTAAAATTCAAAGGAGAACCATTTCCAGATTCCCCTACCCTTACCGTCACAGTCTGCTGAACATACTTTTAGGAAATCTGCATGTTGGGAATATACGAGGCATATCTTTTTTTTTCTCTCTGAACCAAATATGGACATCGTTCTACATCAGTAAGCATATATTGCATTTCTTCATTAAATTAAGCCAACTATGCAAAGATTAGTATCATATATTGATATGTTTGTCTCCTAGGATTATTCCTTAGTTCAGAAACTTTGGCTTAATAGTATATTGAGTAATGAAATCAATTAAAAACATTATATGTTATTGTAAATAATAATAAGGTTTTAATACTTAACTGTAACATTAGAAATCTTGCAGAAATTCTTTATTGTAGAATTAGTTACTTTACATGAGTATTGGGCTTCCCAAAGTGAAAAGTTGACTCTGATACAATTTAGGATTTTTATACAGCTTAATCGCTTATGCCAGCAGTTCTCAAAGTTCCTAATCTCCGGATTCCTTTATACTTGTAAAAATTACTGAGGATCCCAGAGTGCTTTTGTTTATGTGGGTGGTTATATCAATGTTTATTTTATTAGAAATTAAGACAAAAATTTAAAATATTCATTTACTAATAAATGCATTACACATTAGCAGAAATACCATTTTTATGAAGAATGACTATTTTCCAAAACAAAGTTAGTTAATGAAAATGAACCTTTTGCATTTATGTAGACATTTTTAAATATCTTAGATAGCTGAATGCTTACATCCGCTGCTGCATTTGGTCTCTTGGAATTTCATACATGTTGTAATCTGTGGAGTATTTCATTATACCCTCAAAATGAAAGTGAAAGAATATGAGAGAATAGTTTTGACCTCATAGACCTTCTGAAAAGACCTCAGAGAATCCCAGGGTTCTCAGGGCCCACTTTGAGAACTACTGCTTGGAGAACCACTGAATATATTAGACCCTAGCCTTATATGTTTATATACGTCTTGCTTTGTTTCACAAAGAATTTGAAGCATTCTAGCATGCGTTAGCATAGCATAGTAAACAGAAATACATAGAAATAATAGGAGCTGGGTAGAGTAGCTCACGTCTGTAATCTCAGCACTTTGGGAGACTAAGGCAGGAGGATCACTTGAGCCCAGGAGTGTGAGGTTGCAGTGAGCTATAATCAGGCCACTGCATTCCAGCCTGGGTGACAAAGCAAGACCCTGTCTTTTAAAAAAATAATAAAAAAGAAAAAGAAATGATAGGGGAATTATATATATTAGAGTAGAATATAAAGTCCAGTTAAATAAACACTGGTTTGCTAATATTCTATTAACCAAAAAGCAAATAGCAGTTTTTTAAAATTTTAGTTTTTGGCCTTACCAACAGATGCAACAAATAAAAATTATTAATATTAGACTACAAGTAAGGTTCCTCCATATTCATTTACCATATTATTAAATAAAAACTCTTTAAAAGCACCATTGTTTCTCCTTAGCTTTTTTTCTTTTTAAAGAAATGTGACCATTGCCATTTAAATCTATATTTAATAAACTGTGTATGTGACACAGGAGAATCCAGGTATTTATTGCTTATAGTAAATCTTATCGGAAGAAAGTCTCTTAAGTAGTTAATAAAAATACTGATAAGCTCTTTGCAATCATATTGTAATTTAACCTTTGGAAAAGAAATGCTTGTGTGACGTAACCACTCTGAAATAGTCTAGTTGGGCATTTTTTCTGGCCATTTTCTAATAAATGTATAAAAAGTTTTCATATTTCATATATGCATATAAAGACTCTTTTAAAAGGTTTTGTTATTTTCAAATAAGGAGAACTCTTTTATGCTTCTGACTACCCAGAATGACATGTTTGTAGTGTCTCATTGCTATTCTTTCATGTATAAATTCTTTTTTGTAGCTGACTGGAAATACCGGCATGCAGGATTGATGGCCCTATCTGCCATTGGTGAAGGGTGCCACCAGCAAATGGAAGGAATTCTAAACGAGATAGTAAATTTTGTTTTGCTTTTCCTTCAGGATCCTGTAAGTACCAGTAAATATTTGATTCATAATTATTACCATACTTTCACATGGGAACCTACTGCCTTTACTAATACAAGGGAACATATTCCAGCATCCAAGAGTAAGGTATGCAGCCTGTAATGCCGTGGGACAGATGGCTACAGATTTTGCACCTGGTTTCCAAAAGAAATTTCATGAGAAGGTGAGTAACAAGTCCTAAAACATTCAAATCACACTTCAGGAAGAAGGGTGAACATTTCAAGCTGTATGCTTATTTGGTTTTATTCCACAGGTAATTGCAGCTCTGCTGCAGACGATGGAAGACCAAGGCAATCAACGGGTGCAGGCCCATGCAGCTGCTGCTCTCATTAACTTTACTGAAGACTGTCCCAAGTCACTGCTTATTCCATATTTAGATAATTTGGTGAAACATCTGCATTCCATTATGGTACTTAAGCTTCAGGAGGTAAGTTTTAAGATCTTTAAGCCCCCTATTTATAGATTAATTTGGGTTGATTTGATGGGTAAGAACTGGAGAAAGAGGGACTTTAAATATGACAATAAAGAATAGAAAATTGGCTGGGCGTGGTGGCTCACACCTGTAATCCTAGCACTCTGGGAGGCCGAGGCGGGCGGATCATTTGAGCTCAGGAGTTCCAGACCAGCCCGAGCAAGAGCGAGACCTCGTCACTACTAAAAAAATAGGAAGAAATTAGCTGGACAACTAAAAATAAATAGAAAAAATTAACCGGTCATGGTGGCACATGCCTGTAGTCCCAGCTACTCGGGAGGCTGAGGCAGTAGGAAAGCTTGAGCCCAGGAGTTTGAGGTTGCTGTGAGCTAGGCTGATGCCACGGCACTCTAGCCCAGGCAGCAGAGTGAGACTCTGTCTCAAAAAAAAACCAAAATTAAGAATAGAAAGTTAAAGACAGAGGAGGACATTTCAAACTAGAATAATGAATAGAGTAATTCAGGCTTGAGCAGAGCATGGGCTGATAATTGGAATTGGGAAAGATATGGCCTAAAGTTTAGGTAAAATCACTGTATGGATTGCCTTGAAAACAAGGCAGAGGAGTTTTTGAACTCTAATTCATGTAAATTTGGAAGAACCATTCTATGTCCTAAAGTGCTGTAGGAAATGATGGTATGATTGTAGGAAATTAGTATGGTAGCATTATAAGGCATAAATAAAAAGTGAGAAAATTTAAGTCAAAACCATGATACTTTCATTGTCCAGGGAGCTTGGATGATAATAGTGGAAATTAGGAGGAAGAGGTAATTCTAAAAGACATTTTATAGGAAGCATTAAAAATTTATTTCTGCCAGTTCGAATTTAAGAAGGGAAAGCAAGTAGAAAATATTAACCATCTTCTAACCAGGGCTACAAAAATAGAGAAGATACAGAAAACAACATCCTTTTTGCTTTAAATGTGTTGAATCTTTTTAACAGGGGCCGGCTATCCAAGTACTACTAAATGGTTTTAGTTACCACTTAAGTAAGGGATGCAACCTGAAAACAATTGAGTGATAGTAGAGCAGTGTAGGTAAAAAAAAAAAAGCAAAGATTGAGGCTCAGTTTATTGTCAAATACAATGAAAATGGATGACTGCTGTAAAAATGAAATGAATGCTGTTGGATTCAACAGACATAAACCTATAGTTGAATTGCTATAAAAGTTTCTAGCTCTCTTAATTCCTATACTTAATTATGGACCGGTAAAAAAACAGTTTACAAACCACAGATTGCATAGCACTGGTGATTGGTCAGAGAGCAAGGAGAAAAACAAGAAATACAGTGTCTCAGAAGCCAAAGAAAGAGGACTTTCAAACACAGGCCTGAGTGTTCAGTGTTGGATGACAGACTAAGAATATGATAAAGGAAACAGTCGTATATCTGAAGGCAGACAGAGGTGGACCCAAGTTGAAGGCGAGTAAGTTGTTTTTTAATCAGAAATAGATGGATCCAACATGACTTAATGAGTAGGTTTGAGCAGGAGGCTGTGGCGTGAGGGTCTCTCTGTCTTCTGTCCAGAGGGGCAATGTGTGGGTTTTTTAAAGATCACAAAGGAAGGAGTTGCTGAGATGGGATGGAAGTAGGAGAATTATTCACAAGCAAGAGTTGTATGAAGAGCGGGGTAGCCTAGCAGAGGAGGAAGTACATTCCCCTGAGGTCAGCGGCATGGTCAAGATGCTCAACATGGGGCAGATGTTGAGATACGCAAGATGGGAGAGGAAGAGGGTAAGATAACTTCTTCAGGACGTGGTAGAGTTTGTAACATGAAGATCTCTGCTGAGAGTGTGGTTGCAGTTGATGAGAGAAATAAAGAAAATCTGGAGTAGTGACTGGGTCAGGTCTTCGTGTGAATCAATAAATAACTTTTAAAAATAGTGCCAGGTAACAGGGTGGGCCCAGTGGCAGATTCCTAGCACACATTTATTACTAGCTGGGTCAGAAAACACTGTAGATCTTTGGTGCAGAGAAAAGGATCATTTCATGTTTAACCAAGATGGAGAAATAGGTGCAGGGCGTGCAGCAGGGCTCCTTGGTGGGATCTTCTGGGGAGAGTTAGCTAGGAGGTAAAGGAAGAGGCCAAAAAGGGAATTTTCGCCACATCACAGTAGCAGCACAAAATACAATAGTAAGTAGTGGAAATCAGTGAAGAAACAATAAGTAGGAAGGGTAGGCGTTGAGCTTGATGGACACAAAAATTTTAATAGGAGTTCATATTCGTACTCAAAAACTGGCTGTGCTTTGAGATAGAGCAAAAATGAGTAAGGGGTGCTATGTTAACAGAAGAGAGAGAAAACCCCACATAAATAGTTCAATATGGGTTCTTTTTATAGAAGTTTCCTCCAAAACCTATAGTCGCTCCTGCCTTCTGGAGAGATGGTCTCAGTTTGCTATTTTAGAAAAGCATTGAAGAACTTGAAGGGAGTAGTAAATTTAAATATTTCTTCCAGTTTTTCATTTAAGTAATTTGCATGTCTTCCTTCTCCTAGTTGATTCAGAAAGGCACCAAGTTAGTTCTGGAACAAGTTGTGACATCCATTGCATCAGTTGCAGATACTGCAGAAGAAAAATTTGTTCCTTACTATGATTTATTTATGCCGTCACTGAAGCACATTGTAGAGAATGCAGTTCAAAAGGAACTCAGACTGCTGAGAGGAAAAACTATTGAATGCATCAGCCTTATTGGTCTAGCTGTTGGGAAGGAAAAGGTAAGTGATTTATATTATGTTAAATTTACTATATGTAATTCAGCTATGGCGGCATTGAGGGTACAGAGGGGCTTTTTTCTTTTGATAAATGGTTTTCTGGATGCTTGTTTTTTAACTTCATCTTACTCTCTTTTCATCTTACTCCTGCTTTTGTGTATAAATAAATTGTTGCTTTCATTTGTTCATTGTTCATACTAAGATTTCTTCTTAACTCAGTTATGTTCTGTCCCTGCCACAAATGCAGTCTGTCTCGTGGGAGACACATGGAGTTCAACATCCTTATGTTTAGTTCCCTTCAAACATGTGTTTGGAAACACACCAGTTGCTTTCCCATTAATCCAAAATGCATCAAGTGTTCTAACAGGGAGATCTGTGTGCATATAGCTCTTTGGAAAAAATTTAATTAGCAAGTACCGTTTACCAGTGTGGTTTTCTCAGCTAGTATCTCAGAGTTGTTCAAGTTGATTGAAAAGTTCTCTGTCATTGACCCCTCACATTGACCCTCACAACTATCAACATGGAACCTCTCACTCTCGCCCTCTCCAAAACCAGCATCAGTATTAACTTTTACACTGTTTACTGTGGGAAATTGACCACAATGACCAATGGTATAAATACTTGTATGTTTATTATACCAGTAAAACATTTGTATGTTTTACAAATACTGTATACATCTGGCTTTCAAACTGTCTTTAAAACACTGCCTGATTATTCCATGGAGATTACCAGAATTGCACACAGTTAAGTAAAAATCATATACAAAGTAAAATCTTATGCAGTGAATTCTGCGGCAATCCAAAGTTTTGTTTCTGGATTTGAATTAAATTTTACTACTTGAAATACACAAGCCATAGAGACCAACACCAGATGCCATTAGAAGTATCTTTATACTGCAGTTTGCTTTGACCTTCAGTGGAAAACATATTTTTCTAGAAAGCTCTAAGTCTGTTGCAAAGTATATGAGAATTTTTCAGTATAATAGTTATATCTGTGGGGGTTATGACCCATGTATAAAATGTAGTCAATTTTGGGAGGAATATCGTGTTATTACACAAGAAACAAAATTAGGTATCAATAAGTGTCTCTCTGATCCAATATACACTAGTAATATTGGTGTTGTTTTGCACATATTTTCCTGTAGTTCATGCAAGATGCATCAGATGTGATGCAGCTGTTGTTAAAGACCCAGACAGATTTCAATGACATGGAGGATGATGACCCTCAGGTAAGCAGTATTAATGCATTTGCCTTGGTGCATTGATGAGTTTTGGACAGCACAAGGTTAAATGTAGTAAAAAAAAAAAAAAAAAAAAAGTGATATGATTCTTGAGATACTCTCAACCCCTAGTATCAGAGACATTCTTCACTGGTTTTCCTTCTATTTCTCAAGCCATTTTTTCTCAGTCTGTTATAAGCTGCTTCCACTCTCTCTAATTCAAGTTTCAATGCTTGTGGGTTGTATCCTAGGCTTTCTTCTCGCTGCCCTGGAGCACTGTCATCCACAAGCATGTGGCTTTAGCTTTCCTCTGTATGCTTGTGACTTCCAGATTTTTCTCCAGAGTTCAGGGTCCATTCATCCAGCCACTTAACTAGACATCTCTATTTGGGTGTCTCACCCTTTGCGGGCTGCATGAGTTCCCTCCCCTGTCAAAAGAAATACGGAAACCCAACAGTCACAGAACACCCTGTGCTCTCCTCTCTCTGCCTATGAACAAATTTTCCATTAGCTCAGAAGGAACCCCTGCCCCTCACATACACTACACACGTATGTACACACACACTCAGCTAATCCCTGCTCATAGTTCTCGTCCTTTGCAGGACTTTCCTGATTGGGTCAGTCTCGATGGTGGGCAGTTAGATCATTGTTATAGTAACATCGTAAATGTCTGTCAGAATCTTAATGGTATTCCCAGTGCCTAACATGTAACAAGGCACTCAATAAATTTAATTGTTGAATTAAATTTTGACTTTACATAGCCACACTGTAATTGTTTCCATAGTTTAAATAGGAAAATGTGCCATTTTGCAAAGAAAGCATATGCTTTATTGTTTTGCTTTCTTTGCAAAATGGCATAAAAATCTGCATGTATGTTTGTACATAGAGTTAAAAGTCTGGAGGGATACTTAACAGACTGCTAACAGTGAGAACTGCAAGCTGTAGGGAGGGTGGTAAAGACAAGACCTTTTGTTTGCCTTTTTGTATCAGCATATAGTACAATGCCTGTTATGTAGAAAACACCCAATACATAACTGGAATGTAATTTTTACATTTAAAAATATTGTTAGTAAGAGGTGGGGCTTGTGTCTGCGCATGTGCAATAGATGAACAGGTAGGCTGACAGATAAATGTTGGGAGGGTAAAAATCACTTTTGGGGTTACAGGATGATGAATTAGAACCAGATTCTGTGTAGGTAGTTTGCAGGTGATTAAATCTATGTAAACACAGCAGTAGGGGAGGTGTCTTAAATATGCTTAGCCACTTAAGCAGAAAATCATAGCAGCTAAGAGAAAGGGATGTTTTGTTTCTTGGGTTTTAATAAATCTTTAATGAATGAAGTGCCCAGGAGTAGGGATGCAAAGTAAGATAAAATACGTTTCTGCCTTGAAAATATTAGTGCCTAAGAGTTCACATATTTGGTTTTAGATGCTGAAAGAGAAAGCTAGATGTATGTAATTGCTTCTTGAAAATAAGAAAAAATAGGCAAGGTCCTAGTCTTTGTCTTTTGCCTCACCTGCTGTCCTTGTCCCAGTGTAGAGAGAGTTCACTATTGATTCTGAACATTTTAAGTGTGTGACCTTTTTTAAAAATGCCCTTATTGCTTAAAGTGTCATGAACATATCTATAAAACATTGTCTTTTATGAAACAAGGAAATGGCTTCTTTATCGTATTGTATTTACCCATTGTTTTAAAATCTATTTTAATTTTAAATTTCTTCCCAGATCTCTTACATGATCTCAGCATGGGCCAGAATGTGCAAAATCCTTGGAAAAGAATTTCAGCAATACCTTCCAGTGGTTATGGGACCATTAATGAAGACAGCTTCCATTAAGCCTGAAGTAGCCCTTTTAGATAGTAGGTGTCTTCACAAGGATATATCAGTTGTAATATTTCTCTCTTTGCTGTTTTTCATGTGCATTGTTTTCTTCCCTGTTAATAGCCCAAGACATGGAGAATATGAGTGATGATGACGGTTGGGAATTTGTGAACCTTGGAGATCAGCAGAGTTTTGGTATTAAAACTGCAGGACTAGAAGAAAAATCAACTGCTTGCCAGATGTTGGTAAGAGATCACTAGTTTTACTAAACTTTATTTTACATCCTCTCATAATACATTTATATACATTTCATAGGAGTGCTTTTAATAGCTGCTAAAGGAATTGTTTTGAAGAGACAGGGATATTATATTTCTTAAAAAGTAAAATGTAGGAACATTTTGACCCAACATTTCCACTTCCAGATTGCCATTTTTTAAAAAATCATGTGGATTAAACCTTTCCTTATTGATGCTATTTTTAATAGCAAAAAAACAATGAATGGCCCAAACGCCTGTTAGTATGAAGATAGTTGATAAATTACTGTGCCCTGAAATATTATACAGCTATTACAAAGCATTTAGAATATAAGCTACATGAGGGAAGGCTTTTTGTCTGTTCTATGCTTAGTCTATACTAGGTGCCCATTGAATATTTTTTAAATGAATGAACAGAAATGTGCTTTGGTATTAAAAGGAAAACAAAACTGTTATGATTTCAGTTGTGTAAAAAAAAATAGACATGGCAGGAAAATCAAAATGTTTGGTTATTATCTCTATGGCATTATGATGTGTGTACATGTTTTAAGTTCTGAGTTTTCTTTATGAGCGTGTGTTTTAGACAGTGAAGGATAATATATGTTTTAAAAGTTAGACTTAAGAAATTGTGGTAAATTGTGGATTTAGCAGTTAAGTAAACCTGAATAAAAGTGGCTTAAATTTTATTTTTTTATTTTGCATTAATAATGTTACTGTGTTCTCTTTAATTCATTTAAAAGAGTATTTGAATTTATTCTTCTCTCTTAATGCCTATAAATTATAAACATTTTGGATTTTTGTGGTGGGGTGGTTTTTTTGTTTTTTTTTTTTTTTTTTTTTTTTTTTTTTTTTTTTTTTTTTTTTTTTTTTTTTTTTTTTTGCTCTCTTAACTAGACAGCAAATACAAATAATAGCCTCTTTAAAGAAAATCATTCAGTCTTTTGGTGTACCAGAAAAGACTGAAGAAACTGTTGTTTTAAAGACAACAGTTTTTTTTCTATTTCTCTGTTGAAATGATTTTTTAGAAATATAAAATAACATAAGCCTGTTTGCATCAGATTTACAAAAAACGTTAAGTGAAATGCTCCAGTAAACTGAAGTTTTCGGGTTTTTATCTTTTAGAACTATTTAATTTTAGAAATATTTTTCTTCAATTAAGTGATATATTTTGTTTTATATATTACTGAAACTTTTGCTTAATTTTCCCACACACAAGGAATAAAAATAGGAACTCTTTCATCTTTTGAATGACAATACATGCTACAATCATTTCATGGCCTTTTTCCTTTTTAAATTATTTTTAGTTAGAAGACTAGTTTGGCAGTCCTGTGTGCAACTTTAAATGTAGTTCTAGTCAAAATACCACATTCTGTGGTCCTATGATTTTGCTGTTTATTAAAGAATATTAATGCCTACAAACTAACAAGAGTCTTGATTTCTTTTCCAATACTTTGGTTTCAGGTTTGCTATGCTAAGGAATTAAAGGAAGGCTTTGTGGAGTACACTGAACAGGTTGTCAAACTGATGGTCCCTTTACTGAAATTTTATTTCCATGATGATATCCTACAACTTTTGAACACAAAACATGTCTAGATTTAGTAAAATTGTAACTTCTTAAACTATTAGACCTTGTGTTAACTGAAGTATACATCAGCATTATTGTTTGTGTGTGCACTAACTCTAGTTTAAGATTATAAACTTGGTTTTCTGCCTGTGCCTTTTTTCACCTTGTGCCAAAATGTGAATGGAAAAGGAAATGTTTCTATTGTATTATAGTTGCTATTTTTCCCAGATATCTTTTGGTAATATTAAGAAAATAAGACCTTTCTTAATAGGTTAGAGACCCACTGATAATTAACTTTCCGTGGCAGAGAGAATCCTACACTTCAAATGTGGATAGCACTTTTGGGACAAAACATCTCTTGGTTAATCTGCTTTTTAATGTTTTCTTCCTCAACATAGTGATAGCTGTAATTAATACCTACAGGTACATTTTTATGCCTTTACACACTTACATAGACACACATAATTTCATAGGTAAGTAAAATGAGGACAGCCCCAGAGAGTGGTAGAGCCTGAACCCAAATCCAGATCTGTCTGCTCCAAAGCCCCTTCGTTGTATTTCTCATCCGTTCTCTTGTAGTGGTATCCTGTATGGAAGATGGCTTTTGCCCAACCGATACTTACCCCAGGAGCCAGAGGACGAAGCAGAATTGCTTTTAAGAGGATGTTATCAAGACTTTATTTTATAAATGGGATTAGGTAGGAAGAGGCAACTTAATCTTTATTGAAAAACTGAAAAAGCTAGTATAGGAAGAGTTCCTCTGGTTTTTCTCAGGAAAATCATAGCATCAGTCGCATTTATTAGAAACGTGCATTACCTAAGGTTTAGGGGTAGGTACACTTGAGACACGCTCCAGTGGTCAGAAGTCCAACAGTCATTTTTGTGTTTTGGGTCACATTTGAGCAGTAGGAGGCCCTTTACTCTCTGCCATGGGACTCCTTCCTTTTCTATTGTAGGTGACAGAGGAGACGGGGTATGTCATGGACAGGAAGAGTTTTCTATTTTTATACATACTTGATATTTAACTTGAGCTCTTGGATAGCTGTCTTAGATAAACAGAAGTTGTTTAACACTTACTAGCATAGTGAACCCTTTAACATTTATGCAAAATGATAGAACAGTCTTTTGAAGTTCATTAGTGATTGCATTTCCTTAATGATAAAACGTGTTCGCGTAGCAGCAGCGGAATCCATGCCTCTTCTCCTGGAGTGTGCGAGAGTCCGTGGTCCTGAGTATCTCACACAGATGTGGCATTTTATGTGCGATGCTCTAATCAAGGCCATTGGCACGGAACCAGATTCAGATGTCCTCTCAGAAATAATGCATTCTTTTGCAAAGGTGAATATTTCTCTCTTAAGATGTATAAAGTTGTGTGTTCATTTATTGGTCTTGCTAATAAATTAGGGGGGAGTTAGATTTCTTCATATGCTATAGCATAAGTGATTTTTTTTAACTTAAAGGGTTAATTTTTTTCATTTTAATATTTTGGTGGTGTTATTTTGGTTTAATAATAGACATTGAAGAAATGTCTATGTAAGTTTTTCCAGGAAGGGCAGAATAGGTAGAGGGGATGATATAGGCAAAGGCATGGAAACTCATATTCTTTGGAAAAGCAGAAGAAATTCCAAATAGTCTTGAATCTCAGTCTTGATTAGTTTCTACCATCCTGTACCTAAAAATCCAACTACAGAAGGTTGGGTGTCATCCGCAATTCATGTCTAGTTCCTATCCTGTTCACTTTCCTAAATTCCTCTCTCTTTTTTACCCATTGCCCCATCTGTTACTTGTGTTATTGAAGTAGCCTCATTTGGTCTACTCCAAAGTCTCTCTTTTCCTCCCAGTTCATTCTTCTTTTCTCAAGCACTAACTTGCTCTTTATTGAGTCACTTCCCTTTGTACTCACAGTGTTACTCCCATTGCACACAGCTCCATCCATAGTTGGCTCCAAGCTCCATTTCAAGTTCTTCAGCGTCTGTTAGTCTTCATTTACACTCCCACAATTCAGAATCTTTTCTGTTTTTCCGGTGAATGTTTGCTTCCTTACCTTTGCCCCTATCATTCCCTCTACCTGTAATGCCCTTCCTGAACAAATGTACCTTTTATTCAGTGTTCTCTTTGTATGTTGTGTATATAGAGTACATATGTAGTAATTGTGTTCCTTAAGGGCTGGGATATGTCTGTTCCATCTTGAATCCTCAGCACCTAGCTTAATGCCTGGCATGTAAGGTATGCTCAGGGATGTTTAAAATAAAAATATTTTTTCTAACTCCAGTCATTAATCTTCTAGGATATTGAACTGTGTTCATTTTTCCATGTGATTCTTAATGGAGTTTAACTTCTGACTCTAAACCCCTTCTTACTCTTACGGGTTGCTTTCTTTCCTCAACCTCATTAGTGCATCGAAGTAATGGGAGATGGATGCCTTAATAACGAACACTTTGAAGAACTGGGAGGTATATTGAAAGCAAAGCTTGAAGAACATTTTAAAAATCAAGAGTTGCGACAAGGTAAGTTTTCCGTGCTTTTATTTCTGAGTGTAATCGTTGACCATTTTGGTGATCATTTAAAAACATTTATTTGGGTGTGTTTTAGTTAAAAGACAAGATGAAGACTATGATGAACAGGTTGAAGAGTCACTACAAGATGAGGTAAATTTTTCCCTTCAGAACTTAATTTACATGACCATTTGTATCTGAAAGACTTAAATGTTTCAGTTTCTAATTCATCTGATTATCATTCTTATGTAATTATTAATAATCTTTAGCAGAAGAATCTGACATATTTCTTAATTTACAGAATAATTTTGAAATTAAATTGATTTGTCTTTTGGGTGCTGTATGTCCTTTTGTTGCAATACCTCACTCATCAGAACACCTTGAAGTTTACGTAGTATTTTCTTTTACATATTATTCACAGCAACCATTTGTATTTGGTGGTGCTTTTACCATTTTAAACATGAGTAACCTCAAACTCACCTTAAATGATTGCCCATGGTCACACTGCTGAGAGTCTGGGGCCTTCTTCAGTGTATTACTCAGTTCTGTCTTCATGGGACCACACAGCCCCGTCAGGCATGTTTAGGGCCCAGCATCTGTGGCACGTGGGCACCTGGTGGGCCAGTGCTGACATGTGCAAGGCGTCCCAGTTTCCTGCAGGGGCTCATGTGGTGGTAAGGCCCAAATTGCCACTCACAGTGAGACCCCAGTCTCTCCACCATCCCACTCCAAAATGAGGAATATTCTGCCAAAAAAAAAAAAATTGTAAAGTAAAAACACTTCTGTTTCAGAATGTAGAAATTTGGGATTATTTTTCAACCATCTATAAGTATGTTCGAAAGGAAATCTTTGCAGTAAGTACAATACTTGCCACATACCATTATCTTTCCCTAGGCAGGTAAGAGATGTGACATTCAATCTCTAAGCTTACTCAAGACAGGAATGAAAAATTAATTTTCTACATTTGTGGAATTTCTATAAATGTTACTATTGATAATAGACAAGATACTTTTTTTAAAATCATCTGTATGGGTGTATGTGTGTGTGTGTTTTTTTTTAGGATGATAATGATGTTTATATTCTGACCAAAGTGTCAGATATTTTACACTCAATATTCAGTAGCTACAAGGAAAAGGTGTTACCATGGTTTGAACAGCTGCTTCCATTAATTGTCAACCTAATTGTAAGTGTTACCTCTCTAACAGTCATTTTGGATAGTTGACCTGCAATTCTTTCATTGCAACACAAAATCTTACACTTTAAGTTAAAAATTAGTTTCGACTGTACATCTTGAATTTTATTAGGTTTACTGCATTGCCCTGGATATTTTCTTACTCAGTATATGCTTAAAGGTTGCTAATTTGGTTTTGCATGGGTCAATTAAGCTATAATACATTTGAAAGACATGCAAGTGATTTTTCATTATTTCAGATTATCTATGCCTTGCTAAATTAGTAAGTGGAAACAGAATGATTATATTTTTGTTCAGTGGACCATAGAGAATTCAGTTATCCTTGTTATGTAGGACCAGTAATCCCGGATTATGAGTAATGGACTTATATATTTGATTTTTTTTTTTCATGTTTTATAGACTTTACATTTTAGAGCACTTTTAGGTTCATGACCAAATTGAGCATGAGATACAGAGATTTCTCGTATACCTCTGTTCCACACATGCACAGCCCTCCCCCAGTATCAGCATCCCCCATCTAAGTGGTACATACGATTGTTTCAATTTATGGACCTACCCTGACACATCATTATATATATGTTATATATATGTATTTTTCAGTTTTTAAAAATAAAAGGCTGGGCGTGGTGGCTCATGCCTATAATCCTAGCACTCTGGGAGGCCAGGGCTGGAGGATCCTTGAGGTCAGGAATTCAAGACCAGCCTGAGCAAGGGCGAGACCCCCGTCTTAGCCGGGTGTGGTGGCACACACCTGTAGTCCCAGCTATTCAGGAGGCTGAGGCAAGAGGATCGCTTGAGCTCATGAGTTTGTGGTTGCTGTGAGCTAGGCGGACACCATGGTACTCTAGCCTGGGCGACAGAGCAAGACTCTGTCTCAAAGAAAAGAAAAATTAAAAAGAAAATAATTTCAATTAAAAATATATATATTTTTTAAATTAGCAGCTATCAGATGTTCGAGGGTTTTTCTTTTTTATTATATTTAGTAGTGCATTACATTTTTTAAAAGATTTAGGAATATATAATCTGTTGAAATCAATGTTATAAAGTTAAGATCTTTGCAGCTTTTATTGTTGTATTTTTTAAATACAGCATTACTGTAGTCTTTTTTACAAAGTATATTTATATACATTGCTGCTACTGTGAGTTTATATGGTAGCCTCAGATTGTAGAGTTCTGTAACAAATCGCGCAATTCTTTTAAACCTAAATTTCCCTGAATCTGTATGTTTGAATATCCTTAGTCATAAGAAGTAGTTGTCACTATATTTTCTTTCATTGCCTGTATCAGAAATATCAACGTAAGCAGATAATCTGTAGTGAATATGTATTTCTTTACATTCTTTATGTATGCCAGTATTTGAAGCTTATAAGAGAATCTCTTTTGTAGTGCCCACATAGACCATGGCCAGACAGACAGTGGGGATTGTGCATCTTTGATGACGTCATAGAACACTGTAGTCCATCCTCATTTAAATACGCAGAATATTTCTTAAGGCCAATGCTCCAGTATGTATGTGACAACAGCCCGGAAGTCAGGCAGGCAGCTGCGTATGGCCTGGGAGTCATGGCACAGTATGGTGGAGATAACTATCGCCCTTTTTGTACAGGTACTTTGATTTATTTAATTACATGCATTTCACTCCAGATATTTCTTTTATCCCTACCTTGTTCTCTTTACTGCACCCCCAAACATAACATGCCTGTTTCTGCTTTAGTCTCTTCCCCCTTTTCAGACACATCTATTGCACTTAGGATTTTGTCATCTTTATTCTCATAGAAATGAAAATGAAATCTGAGTAGAATCAAAGCCTTGCCTACCCCAGTCTCCCAGGGTACATTTAACTTTGGGGTTTGGAGATATACCACAGTCTTAGCATAGGACTTTTAAAACTTACTGGGTAGCATAGCTAGGCAACTGTTAAAGTCTACTCTGCGGCGGTGAGCGCTGTAAATCTAGAGGGTCACCGGTTAGTAGAGTCCAGTGCTCCCGTCCGTGCTGGGCAGGCTCCCCTTTGTTACTGTTCTGTAGATGAAGCCAGAACTTTCCTTACTCATTTCTTCATAATCAAAAACTGGACCAAATATAAAAACAGTATGTTTATTTTATGAAAATGTTTATTTTAGAGGCACTTCCACTGCTGGTAAGAGTTATTCAGTCTGCGGATTCCAAGACCAAAGAAAATGTCAACGCTACAGAAAACTGCATCTCAGCAGTAGGGAAGATCATGAAGTTCAAGCCTGACTGTGTGAACGTTGAAGAGGTCCTACCACACTGGTTGTCTTGGCTTCCACTACATGAAGATAAAGAAGAAGCTGTTCAGACTTTCAGTTATCTGTGTGACCTGATTGAAAGGTAAGAAAGCAGACTGTGACCTTATTTTCTTCTCCTCCGTGGAAAGCAGTGCTTCCTGGCTTTTCTCTCCTAGTGTCAATCTTTTAAGGCTTAACCCCATGATCCCTTGCACAGTCCTCAGTTGCGTTGGTTTATAATAATACCGTCTTTATAAATCATGTGAAGAAACCATAGCACAGGTAAGATTGCCTTTATAGTAAGATCTAATTTTGAGTTATTCTTTATAGAATTAAATTTAACAAATAAATGCTTTAGAAAACAGTGTTTGAAGAAGGTTATCATCTAGTACTCTGTTGCCCACCTCATTCTCATAGAACTGGGTTGAAATATTAATACACTGTTAGTAACATTATTTAACCCTCTAAAATTCTGGTATTTTTCTTTGGATTCAAGAAGCTATGATGTATGAAAGTATACTAGACAAGCCATCAAGATCTGGGCCTGAGCCCTGGAGTTATTAATGCTATTTTGTGCCTATGAGTTTATCTTAAGAGTTGTAACAACAGAAAGGCTATAAAAACTGTCAAATCAAAGGCATGTTCTTTAGTGTCTGTTTTTCTAAGTCCATATTCCCCTAAATGTTAGTTAGAGCTGGGCTCTTTCACTACTAATTACTGATTTTAGTTCACAAATAAATCCGAGGGCTGCAGTCATTTGAGTTTGTAGCAATAAGCCCAGCAGACATATTCCTTCATGCCTGTTTCAAGTTAAGGTTCACCTAAATAATGTGTTTGAGTCTTCCCACGGACAACATCATTAAGGACTATAACGGCCATCCTATAGACTGTATACTCTTCAACTGCTCCTACATCTGAAATGACCAGTTCTTTTTGTTTGTTTGTTTGTTTGTTTGTTTGTTTGTGACAGAGTCTCACTCTGTTGCCTGGGCTACAGTGCCGTGGCGTCAGCCTAGCTCACAGCAACGTCAAACTCCTGGGCTCAAGCGATCCTTCTGCCTCAGCCTCCCCAGTAGCTGGGACTACAGGCATGCGCCACCATGCCCGGCTATTTTTTTTTCTATGTATTTTTAGCTGTCTGATTAATTTCTTTCTATTTTTAGTAGAGACGGGGTCTCGCTGTTGCTCAGGCTGGTCTCGAATTCCTGAGCTCAAACAATCCACCTGCCTCGGCCTCCCAGAGTGCTAGGATTACAGGCGTGAGCCACCGCGCCCGGCCAAGTGACCAGTTCTTAATCGTGCTGTTTAATCATCTCCCTTGGAAATGCCTGCTCCAAAATTCTCTTAATGACAAAGGCTAGAAGTCTACTGAAATTCACAGTGATGTTTCTTTCTGTTAAATTTGACTGGAGCTTATTTCCTGGCTTACTCTTGAAATGTCTCATAATCCTTTTGAACTTCAAATTTATTTTAGAAACCATTTTGCATTGGCAAAATAAAATTTGTTAAGAAACTGTTATTCTTAGCTGTATCTTGTTAATTTACATAGGAAGAGACCAAAGAGCTAATGTGTAAAATTGGCTGGCTTTCTTCTTACTGAATTTAAAAGGCAGTTGACTTTAGTGAACACATGATCATTTTATAAAGACCTTATAACAAAATTTAGTGGTAGGGGAAGGGTGTAGTAAAGTGTGAGAGCTTGAGTGATTTTTCCTTATAAATTTCATTTACAAAGGTTTTCCTCTCTTTGTTTTGTCAGTAATCACCCAATCGTTCTTGGCCCAAACAATACCAATCTGCCCAAAATATTCAGTATAATCGCAGAAGGAGAAATGCATGAGGCAATTAAACATGAAGATCCTTGTGCCAAACGCCTGGCTAATGTAGTTCGCCAAGTACAGGTAAGTTGCTTTTGTCGAATTAGGGAAGGGGAAATAAAACCTTTTTTTTCCAGCAGGTTAGGGTTTGTTTTGTTTTTTTTTTTTTTGACACTCCTCTGTGTTAAGAAATTTATTAGAAGAAACTAGAAATCTAATGAGCAAAGGAAATTCATTTTTATATTCCTTGTCTCCAAGCCTCAAATAGATTATACTTAACATAATTCATCCGTTTGTTCTCATTATTTATTAGAACTAAAACTTTCATTTTAAATATGAGACATTTTGAGCCTTCCAGTTGTTGCTTAGCATGTGCTCAATATGTGTAGTTTTTCTGCATATCTGAAGAAAAAAATTAGATTTAATAATAAATTGTCACTGCCAACAAACTTTAAATGATTTTTACTTTCTAAATTTGTGGTTCCTAACTGTAGGTTACTTGAAGGTGTCATCTGCTTAGAGTAGTTTTATCAAAGCAAAAATGAAGAAAATTTACTCTAAAGGAAATGAGCTTTAAAAAAATGGACAGATTTCTTTCTTTTACAATGACGTGCATCAAACTAAGCTACCTAGAGAAAAGATACTTGGCATTATTGCAGTCTGCTATGATGGTGATTGAAATACCTCCAGGTGAGTATTTCACCATGTCTAATCTGTGAACGTCTTTTTTTCCTAGACTTCTGGAGGATTGTGGACTGAATGCATCGCACAGCTCAGTCCCGAGCAGCAGGCGGCCATACAGGAGCTCCTGAACTCTGCTTGAAGGGCCTCAATGCCACCCACCAGAAAACTAACTCCAAATAAACGTTTACCCTTTTGTTTAGGTTTCTTTGTTTTGTTTTTGAGCAAAAGAGAATGGTAGTGTTGTGTGTAGGCCATTCTTCTGGAGAGCCACGAGGAGAAGCAGCACTGTGTTGCGGAGTGGAGTTTCCATGGATTTCTACCAGACCACTGAAGGAATTCCCTGTAAGCCCTGCAGTAGCACCGAAGAGTATTTTTCTATTGGTATAACTCACCCACATGAAGGGGAAAGGGAAATAAAATTAATTTTTCTCATTAGACATAAGGAAATTTAAGGAAAAACGGCTTTGAGAACAGTTACTCAGCATAGATGTGTGTTAAAACAAATTGCCATACACCTGGTGTTCATTCTGTTAATTGGAGTGTGAGTGTTTCTGTGGGGTAGAAAGAAGCCTTCTAAGCCCAGCAAACCAGTAGATCCAAAAGTTGAAAAAAACTGACAACAGAACAACAAGCATGAAGATGTCACATTGATGTCACTTTTGGTTCTTTTCCCCAAAAGGCTTATGCAGTGACTCCGTTTGGAAGCTTTTCAGCTTCCAGCCCTTGAATGTGAAGTGTCATTGGCATGTCTGGCAGTAGTCTCTCATTCACTCCTCAATAAACAACATTGAAATACAAAAGAGGCTTGTGTAAAAATTCAGTACTGTCTGGCTTGGATTCATTTCATGTTTTTAATATAAGAACAATCTAATATTTTTTTAAAGTAATAGCTGAATGTTTTTCCCTCTAATATTTTCCTTGTGCAATTCAAACTTAAAAGCATCTAATTTTTACCGTCTTCCACTTTAAGCTAAGTTGTGATACATGCCTATTCCATTCATAATTGGTGCCCTTTTTAAGGTTTGCAAATTTCAACCAGTCGGTTCTTTTAATCTGGAATTGTTTTGGTTAGATCAAAAAGATTTGGCTTAGTATTTTCATTGCAAATTGTAATTACTATAGAGCCACACACAACTTTTGAACAAATATTATGGCTAAAATTATACTGAAAATTTCAGTACATGTGTGAATGTTATTCTCTTTATGTATTAACCTCATAGCGGTAATGGCTTGCTGTTGTTTCTTTAAATTTTCTAAGGGATCTTAATAGATTTCTGTTGAAAACTTCAGTGTTAACATTTTTATAGTTTGTACTAAATTTAACCGTGGTATAAAAATGAATTTTATGCATAGATCAGAATTTTAAATTAAAGGTTTTTTCTTTAAATGGTTCGCATTACTTTATTAAAACTAAATCCGAAATGGAATAGAAAATAGAGTGGATTGCATATAGATGGTTTACCTGTTAGCACATACCCTTCAAATATATTTTCAGTTTGCAGCATGACACCATTAGCCTGGAGGCTTTAGTGCCTAGCAGAACAACATTGAATGACTTCACCAGCACAGTCATTGCTTTCTGTGAGTACCTCTGGGGCTCTTGCAGTGTGTGTGGTGATATTTGGAGCTACGTTATACCCTTTATTACTGTGGGAGAACAAAATGGGAATTGGAGTAAAATGTGTGAAGACAACCCATTTCTGCTTTCTTTTATATAGAGTCTGAAAAGCCAATTTATGTACTGATGCCAATCAACTAGAGCAACGTAGGTTTTGTTTTTCCTTTTAAAAAACGTGTTAAAAACATAGCACACCTGCCAAAATTCAGGTGGCAGTATGGTCAGAAAATGCAGGGGTGTTTTTGGTGTTTGCTGAGTATTATGCTAAGCACTTTGCAAGCAAGAACGTCGTACTTTCCAGTTTAAACGCTAATGGGATGGTCAGAAGTTATTGCTATGGCAAGGTTCTAAGATCCCCGAAAGAAGTACTCAAATGGGTGTACACCAGGCAAGTGCAGACTGACACATCCTTGATAGAAGTAGAAAAGCAACACAGTAATTGCAGTCAGGTTAATAGGGAAGGGTTGCATTGAAGGCCGTTCTTGTGACATGATCCCAAAATCCAGGGCTCTGAACTAACTGTAAAATGTTGTTTTGTGAACTAGTAATTCTTTGAAATTACCCAGAGAAACGTTTTTAATACCTCATTGTGTCTATGCAAGATGAAAATTCATGGGTTTTTTCTTGATTTTTGTATCAAATTTAGTGACCTTGCATGTCAGTAAGTAATGATGTATTGTTTATGAATCCAAGCTATTTCTGAAGGGAAATGTGTGTGGCTCTTAACGTTTTCTGGGAATTTTGTAACAAGTTACACGCACAAGTGTTAGAAACTTTTGACATAACTCAATTTGGAATATTTTTTTAATGTTGTAAATTTAAAGAAAAGTAAAATTGTCTTAAAGCTAATTTGACACTTCTGTAATGAGAGACAACTTTATCATAACTCTGGAGTTGTAGTTTGACAGAACCATCAGTAAATACATAAGTAAATAAACATTCTTGAAGCCCCTGGTCTCATAATAAAGGGGGTGCATATTTATAATCTTGTAAGCATTATATTTTTATACTCTAATCATCTTGAAAGATTCGACTATTTAGGAAATCTGGAGGAGCTAGCTAAATGTTTTGCTTAATTAGTGACGCTTTGTTCTGCCTAGGAGTATTGTTGTGTCAGTTTTCTGTCTTGAAATCACTTTCTCTTATCCTTTGCCACAAAGAATTAATAGCCAAAACCTGCCATGTTTGATTTTCCTGAGCAGATTTTCTTTCTTGGCCCTACAAGTATGGGTACCACTATTTTAGAAGAAAGTGAATTAATTACCTGTAAAGTATATACTCCAAACTTAGGAATAGGCTTGGATTTTTATTTCTAGCACTTGGAATTTTTGAAAGGAGATGCAGGGGAGTGGGGATTAACTTTAAAACCATCCTCATTAAACTTCCTTTTTTCATACACACCTGTAATCCTGACAGTGTGTGCCAGACTTTTTTTTTTTTTTTTTTTTTTTTTTTTTGAGGAAAAGGTAAGAGAAGTTTATTAATTTGCCAGCAAATGAGGAGGGCAGTGGACTAGCGTTTCAAAGACTGCCATCCTCGCCAGACGATATTTGGGCTTATTATTTCTACATATTATCATATATTTGAATAGATGAATGCACACATTCTGAAGATAAATTACAGCTAAATTATTATTCACTTCCCAAAAATGAATCCAAAAGTGGTACAATGTGATTTTTGTGTAAAATACTACAAAAATTATTTTTCAAAATTCCAGTTAAGGCAGCAGAGTAATTCTGAAATTTGTTCCTTCGTGATTCTGGTTCTTCTATTGTATATTTTCTCTTGGTTGACTTCCACATTTCTCTCTTCTCGACTGGCACTCGATTGTAATGAAAACCATTCTGAATAGAGCCATTCGCTGTGCATCAGAACTAAGTTCCCTAACAGGTGGGTAGGAAATGGAAAGGTTTTGAATTGCAGCCTGACAACTTGGTTCTGTGATCTCAAGGTACACTTTGAAAGATCATGGCATTGCATGGTTAAGACCAGGAGTTGGCAAACTTTTTCTGTAAAATACTAGATAGTGAATATTTCAGGCCGTGCCAGCCACAGGATCTCTGAGGCAACCATTTAAAGTAGCCCTTGTAGGCCAGAAGCAGTCATGGACAATACTAAACAGGGATTTAGCTGTATCCCAGGAAAACCACAAGTTTGCTGCCCTTTGAATACAATCACTGCTTCAGTCCAAAAATCTCAGCCTATCAATGTACTCAGATTACCTAACCTCTGTGTGCCTTAGTTTCCTTTTCCATAACATGGGATGCCTGATCTTCATGTGACATGGCCCCTAAATGCACCAATTACCTCATCTGGAGCTCCACCTAAAATAAAAAATAAAAAACTGTGTCTCTGTCTGGAGAAGACATTCAGATGGACTACGGCAAAAGCAGGTTTGGTTTGTTCTGTACACTGAACTCTGGGACTTTGTCCCCATGCTAACTTGAATCTGGCAGGTCACTTGTGGGGGCAGGAGTGGAGGGCTGGAAAGCTTCATCCCTCCCCCCACGGCTTCCTAGCACTGGCCCCTTGGTGAGCTTCCTTAATCTTACATGAAACAGCACGATGAGGAGTACCTGGTGTTAGGTTTGCTGTTAACAAGTACACATGCTTGAAGAGAGGGAAGACGGAAGTAAATTTGGACAGCATCTGTTTTTACTAGTGTCAACCTAAATATAACCATCTCTAAAAGATGTTTTTTTGGGAATAGAACATTGCAATGGGAATATGCATGCCATAGTAAACTATGTGCATATTCAGAGAGAGAGAGAGAACAGTTTTTAAAGGAAAACAGGATTACATAACTTTTGAAGTAACTATCCCTGGCTACAAAGGTCAGTGACAAGGGTGACGCCAGTCCGAAGTTGCCCGTGCAGTTGCAGACGTATTTTTTGTGTATGGTTGCAATGGCCTTTGTGCAAAGTTGCGGTTTTTGTGGTCTTTCGTTACCAGGCATACAAGCATTAAAACCCTCTCTTTATGGCCTTCTCCGGCTCTATTTGTCAGAATGTTCTTATCGTTAATGACTCCATTCTGACTCTGACAACTTTGACACTAGTTGACTATGTACACCATGGAAAACGGAAGTACTTACCAACTGAATTTTATTAAGCTATGTGACTGAGACTCTGTCAGGCTTGCATGATAAAGTAAAACACAGTCTCTGCTACAGGGGACACATAATTACATAACTAAGGGAGAGAGTGCCGTGAGTGTATAATATGAAGTCAGGGGAATAGGAACAAATTCATTTATTTAATACTGCAAATAGGATATGCATCGAGTAGCCTCAATTTAGGTGTTATAGCAAACTGCACCAGAGACAAAAACACTCCCGTCATTGAGAACCCCCGTCCCCCCCAGCCCCATGTTGAGTCATTCTATCTGGCCTTGCCACCCACAGTTGGGGATGTCCTTGGGCTGTCACAGAGGAGACACAGGCAAGTCACAGTATGTGCTACCTTAGGAGGTGAAGGAACCAGACAGGAAGCCAGGAAGGTTTGGTCTTCCAAACCTCACACCCAACCCCAGACCCTTTCTAGGGGGAGTATTGCTGTGAGATAGTCCCCTTCTAAGTAAGTGACAATGAAGTTGCCAATGAAGAAAGAACGTGCCAAGTTATTTGGTAACCTCCAAATGTAGTTACTGTCTTGTTTCCACCATACCTAGAAATCTCATGGGGCAGGTGGTCTTTTTCGGTGTGTCTGTTTCCAACCCAACTGTGTACAGCTGCTACTTAATTTCACACACCCGGATTTTCTCAAAACCCTCTCTGATTTTGGTATTAGTTGACATGCTTTATGTAGTTTTAAGAACTTATCCATTAAAATAAAGTCTCCTTTGACTAGAAAATAGCGAGAGTGAAAATATTTAAGCAGTTATTGACCCTATTGCATTTCCTAATCTTAAAAAAAATTCTACAGTTTATTACTAACGGGTCAGAAAAGATAGTTCTATTGGAAGAAAAATACAGCCCGTCAATATTTTGAGTGTTCTTGAATGGGTTCTCATGGAAAAAAGCTACCACTACTATAAATGATCCTTAAGGCAAAAGCTGTAAGAGAAAAACTCACATTGTGGCTGATATTCCAAGAAGCGAGTAAAAATATAAAACAGCGACACACACGCGGAGACGTACAATGGGTTGAAATGATCACTGAAACGGGGTCTTTAAAAAGCAGCGCAGGCCTGCGCGGCAGTCGTGGAAGGGCTGGGCGGTGGAAGGTTGGAGGGTACAGAGCTGATTTCTGATTCACTAAAGAGATTGCCCCTTGCTCCCCTCCAGGGACAAAACCCCCAAGAGACTTGGGAGATGGGCCTGGGACAGTGTCCTCAGGCCTGCGATCATCTGTTGATGCAGTGGAGGCGGTGAGGGAGGGGCCTGCACTGGCCTCCAGGGGCGCCACTCGCCCAAAGCTGCTGCCTTCCCCCAACAAAGCGCCCAACTCCCGCGCAGTGGGAGACTCCCAGGAGTCACAACAAGAAGGGGTGCAAAGCTGCGGGATAGCAAGCAGGTGGCGGGGAGCCCCTCCCTCCGAAAGTCCCCAACAGATAAAGGAGCCCGGCACCCAGGGGCTTTCTGCTGCTTTCAAAACTGCTGCCTCAGCCTCCAGGGAAGGGGCTGTCTTCACCTGTTCCTGCTTCCGCTTTATGGTACTAGGAACACATTTGCTCCTTCGCTGGACCTGCTTCCCTAACAAATGCCCCATCTGAGTGGCGCTGCCTCTGTGTGAGCCGTCTGGGATAGGTAACGTTCCTGCCAAATAGTGTCTTTTGGGTGCCCAGTGGGTTTCCCTGATCTGTGTGGTGGAGAGGGCTGGTGAGAATGAAATGAAAAAATGTAACTCCAGTGCTCAGGGCAGGGCCTGCCGGACACTGGCAATGGCTGTGGTGACAGCCACACCCAGGCCCTGGGGAACAGCCCCCCAAAAACCAACATGGAGAACCTATGGAACAACTGCACTTCCTGCTTCTAAACGCACCTGAAAATTTTGCTGGAAATACTTTAATCACTTGTGAAAAGACCCTTGTCATATATTCTCAAACCACGTGGCAGGGGAAGTAGGGAAGCAAAGGGTGCTTTCTTCCTTCCACATGTTATGAAATACACGGCGGTATTTTGAGATGAGGCACAAATTCTAGAGAGCCTTAATTGGTTGGTTTGTTGTTGGGGGCTAATTGTTTTACCTTTTACACAATGCACCGCCTGTATCTAGTCAAAATTCAAGGTTTCTAAGACATTATTATTCAGTGGAAAGTCTTTTCCCACTCTGTTCCTCAGCCACCCCACCCAGCTCCTTCCCTCTGTGAAAGAAAAATTCACAAACTTGATCCCAACAGAACCTTTTTGCTTGATGTAACTCATCATCTCCTTCTGGAAGGAAATTAGCTTCCCTGATGAAACGTGAACATGTCTTTCTGGCAGATATGAGTCAGGTTACGAACTATTCTGAGACACAACCCGCCCACCTGCTTAACCCAGCCTGGATTCCTTAACTTTGGGTTCTTCTTTTTTTATAAGTCAACAATGATTAACCAAATTATTTTGCCTCTAAAATGTCTCTACTACAAAAGAAATCTTTGCCGTTGGCCTGTCAAAGGGGCCCTTGCAGTGAATTTGTAATAACATTCCATAATCGAATTATCTGAAAAGGATCTTTTCTTAACATCTTCCACAGAAGGAAAGATTATCAATTCTATGTTTCCTTCCAGGATTATAAATATTCAGGTAGCTTTTTGGAATAAAAAAAGATCATTCTGGCTAGGAATTAATTCTCAATATTTAAACCCTATTAAAGATGGAGGTTAAATAACTAGCCCTTTCCAATAAATGACAACAAAAAATTGGTATGTTCAGTGCTGGTTATCATCAAAATGTTAAAAATAGCATAATCATACTGACTTAGAACCTCATTTCATCTAAAACTGAGTGGCATTGGGCTAAATATCTTTTATTACTAAATCAGCATATAAAGTTCCATTCT
>RJWJ010019900.1:0-29716 GCA_004363605.1 Indri indri | reverse complement strand
GGATTGCTTGAGGTCAGGAGTTCGAGACCAGCCTGAGCAAGAGTGAGACCCCCGTCTCTTATCAAAAATAGAAAAAATTAGCCAGGGCCGGGCACAGTGGCTCACGCCTGTAATCCTAGCACTCTGGGAGGCCGAGGCGGGCGGATCGTTCTGAGCTCAGGAGTTCGAGACCAGCCTGAGCAAGAGCGAGACCCCGTCTCTACCAAAAAAAAAATAGAAAGAAATTAATTGGACAGCTAAAAATATACGTAGAAAAAATTAGCCGAGCATGGTGGCACATGCCTGTAGTCCCAGCTATTCGGGAGGCTGAGACAGTAGGATTGCTTGAGCCCAGGAGTTTGAGGTTGCTGTGAGCTAGGCCGACACCATGGCACTCGCCCCAGGCAAGAGAGTGAGACTCTGTCTCAAAAAAAAAAAGAAAAAAGAAAAAATTAGCCAGATGTCGTGGTGGCACATGCCTGTAGTCCCAGCTACTCAGGAGGCTGAAGCAGGAGGATCCCTTGAGCCTAGGAGTTTGAGGCTTCAGTGAGCTATGATGACACCACTGCACTCTACCTGGGGCAACAGAGGGAGACTCTGTCTCAAAATAAATAAATAATTACAAGGTAATGGGGAGCCAGGCACCGTGGTGCATGTCTGTAGCCCCAGCTACTCAGGAGGATTTTTAAGCCCAGGAGTTTGAGGCCAGACTGGACAACATAGCAAGACCCTATCCCCCCCAAAAATAACAAAGCAATGGGATAAAGAGGAAAGGGGTGCTATTTTAGATAAGGTGGTCAGAGAAAGCCTCTCTGAGGAAGTGATATTTCAGGAGAGGCCTGAAGGAGCGGGGGCCACATGCATGTCTGAGAGAAGAGCTTTCTAAGCAGAACAGCTAGTGCAAAGGCCCTGTGGTGGGATGGTGCCTGGTGAGTTTGTGGTAGCCAGGAGGCCAGTAAGGTTGGAACAGAACAAGCCCAGGGGAGACAGGAAGCAGGTGAGGGCTGGGAGATGACAGGGCAGATCACGCAGGGCCTTGTGGGCCATGGGGAAAAGTTGGGCTTTTTCCTGCGAGTGAGATGGGAGCCATAGAGGAATGTGGGCAGGGAAAGGACTTGCCCTGACTTAGGTTTGCACAGGAGCCTCTGGTTGCCGTGGGGAGGAGAGAAGGCTCCCACACTGGTCCAGACAGATGACAGGGCTGTGTGACAAGGATGGGGGCTGGGCAGAGGGTGAGAAGAGGTGGATTCTGGGTAGATCAAAGGCACAGCGGATGGGAAGCAGAGAGGCATCCCGGGTTCCCGGCCTGTGCACCTGGGAGGACAGAGCTGTTGTTACTGAATCATGGGGACATTTGGGAGCTTGGATGTGGCCATACTGAGTATGAGGTGCCACACAGGGCGGGGGAAGGCAAGTGTCACATGGGTGTGGGTGTGCAGCTCAGGGGCACGGCCCTCGTGAGAGTGGTCAGTGTAGAGCTGGTGGCTGAAGTCCTGAGTGTGCACAAGTGTCCCCGGGGGACCCCGTGTAGCCGGGAAGAGAAGTGGCTCATGGCCTGGGCCCAGACCCACAGTCTCTGTCCACTGCTTGGACTGGGTGGGGTGGAACCAGCTGGCCTTTGGGCTGGCAGGAACCACAGGGCTTCTTTGAGAGTCGTGGTCACCCAAGGGTGTGGCTTGGAGCCTCAGGCCTCACCTGTTTGCTGAAGTCTGTGGCCCAGGTGGGGCCCCCTCAGCTGGAGGCCATGCTGGGGGAGAGGGAATTTCTCTAGGGACAAGCCGAGTTAGTGACCAGAACCAGGCCTGGGGAGTGCCGGACTCTGAGGCAACAGGTGCAATTATTGAACTCCAACTGTATATGACCAAGCAGATTGTATAACCCCCATGCTGGCTGTATACCCTCCCACCCCACGCCAACTGCGTAAGGCCACGTTAGCCATATAGCCGGCTGTGCTGTAAGGTATACAGCTGGCCTAAAGTGGAGAGATGCAGTAAGAGCAGGCATAGTTTGCAAGGGAGTATACAGTTGGCATGTGGGCGGATGGTTATCGTGGGGGTGTATAGTAGGCATGGGGCAAGTACAGCCAGCTGTGTGTACCGTGTGGTTGTATACCCCCATGGTATACCTCCACAGTGGCTGTACACTGACGCCAGCTGTATACCCTCACCCCTACTGAACACACCCACATGGATTAAACACCCCTACAGCAACTGTATACCTCCCTGTTGACTGTGCCTCCACACTGACTGTATGCGCCATAGTGGCGGCACCCCCACACCTACCATGCACCCGCACATCGACTGAACACCCCGACACTGACCACACACTGCATCCATGGTCAACTGTTAGCTATAGTGTTAACTGTATACTCCCTGGTATTCCGCGTTAGATCTTTGAAGATCAGCTTTGCTTTTATACCTTAGCCCCAATTCCCAGTTGGGGAAACTGAGGCTCAGGGAAGAGAAGGCATTGGGGAGTGCCCTCCAATTCAGAGGGGACAGAAGAAACATTTGAATTCAGGGTCCCTCAGGAGGATGTGGGCTCCTCCAGGGCAGGGATTGAGTCAGTTTCTCTCTGTACCTGGGCCTGAACCCCAGACCTGCACCCACTGTGAGCTAAGTAAATGCAAATACATTGTTCTACAAAGCAAAGTCTTCAGGATTAAGGAGATTGAGAGAAGGTACCCGGGACAGCAGCTCTGGTGTGTGTGGGGGTGGCCACAAAGGTACCAGACCCGGGCGGTTCCAGGCAGGGGGGCTGCCAGCCCCATTTTTTTAAGTTTTCAAGAGAGTGAAGATGTAGATTTTTTGATGGACTCTCCCACTGTTGAACTGTTGGCAATTATTATTATTATTTTTAAATGGAACACACCAAAATAAAACACATCCACGGCTCTGGCTCGGGTTTGGGAGTTTTCAGCCCAAATATTCCACAGTTGGTTGTTTGGGCTCCTCCTTCTGCTGGTTTTTCGTCTCCCCGTGCCTCAGTTTCCCCACCTGCAGAACGGGGCGCTAGAGGCGCCCTTTCAGGGTTGGGAGGTGTTCCAGGCGGTGTCGCCGGCGCCGGGTGGGTGGCCCAGGTCAGAGGACGCAGCCGCTGGTGGTTCCCGGGGTCGGGGCGGGGCGGGCTAAATCGGGGTGGCCCCTGAGTGGCGGGAGCAGCTGCCGCCCCGCCCGGCGCCCTCCCCTGTCCCTCGGTCCTGGGCAGCGGCCCAGCTCCCCAGCTCCGGCCGGTCTGACCGGTTTGGGCCGCCCCGCCTGGCTCTGGGCTGGGAGGAGCCGTCGCCAGCCCGGCGGTGCGTGGATCCCTCGGGGACGCCGGCGGGTCCAGACCCGGGGACCAGACCCGGGACCGAGAGGGCGCCCGCGGGGATGGGGGCCGAGCGGCAGCATTACTACGGGAAGCTCGGTAGGTAGGACGGCCCGGGGCTGGCCACGCGCGCGGACCCGGGGCGCAGGGAACTGGGACAAGCGGGCGCCCTGCCCTGGACCCCCCGCCGTCACCCGCCAGCCCCCTCGCCCCGGATCTCCCCCGGAACCGCCTCTCGGACCCTCCTCCTCACCCCCTCCCCCGAACGATCTGCCCCTGTCGCCCCTGCCCGGCACTCCTGGGGGACCCCTCTGCCGCGTGTCCCCGGGCCCGACCTCGGACCCTCCCCCTCCTCCGCCTGGATCCCCGGTGGCCGCCATTCCCGCCCTCTTCCCAGCGGAGGCCGCCAGGTGATAAATCTGTTCCCAATTAATGACTCCTCTCTCTCGCCTGTCCCAGCCTGCACCAACTGGAGGCTTGAGTGTGGTCGCCTGGGGGTGGGTGACACCAAATCTACAGGGTGTCTGAATCGTACTCTTGCCTGGCAAAGACACCCCTAGGGGTTTCTGAGAAGGGGGAGGGTAGCAACGTAGGGCAAGTGTCTCAACCTCTCTGGGCCTCAAACCTGCCTTGGCTTGGTTCAGCTTTTCTGCCCAACTTAAATCTCACTAATTTCAGGAACGCCACAGAAGTATGACCCCACCTTCAAAGGACCCATTTACAACAGGTAAGGGCTCAGGGTGGTTTTTTTTGGGGGGGGGGTGAGTGGAGGGGGTCACCCTGCTAATCCTGCCCTAACCACTGTTTCTTCACACACACACCCCTGTGTCCTCCGACAGCCTGGTGATAAACGTTTGCAACTTGACGATTAAAAAAAAAAAAAACCCCAAAAACTAATTTCCTTAATATGCTGAGAGTTCTTACAAATGGGTTTTTAAAATGGGCAGAAGACTGGAACGATCAGATCTTTATAGAACAAGAAATTCTGCAGACAATGAACTTACGAAAAGATGTTCAACCTTTATAAAAAGTAAAGGAATGTAATTTAAAACAATAGCCAAATAGAATGTCCCCATCGCAGCTTAGCAAAGATTTTAAAAGATTGATATATTCTGCTCTAAACTAACCTTTTGAGGGAGGGAATTTGGAAATGTGAAATTTATTTAATGTGCATCTATTTGTTCCAAAATTTTAATTCTAGGGAAAAATTTTTCCCAATAAATCTTGTACACATGGATGAAAATGTATGATATTATTGTCATTTTTAAAAATGGCAAAAAATTTGGGACAGTGGCTGACCCCTGTAATCTCAGCATTTTGGGAGGCCGAGACAGGAGGGTCACTTGGGGCCAGGAGTTTGAGACCAGCCTGGGCAACATAGAGAGACGCTGTCTCTACCAAAAAATAAATTAAAATGGCAAAACCCAACAATCTGAATGTCTATCCATTGGATGTGTTACGTAGCACTCCTGGAGGCCAAGGCCGGAGGATCGCTTGAGGTCAGGAGTTTGAAACCAGCCTGAGGAAAAGGAAAACCCCATCTCTACTAAAAATAGAAAAATTAGCCGGGCATGGTGGTGCACACCTGTAGTCCCAGCTACTCAGAAGGCTGAGGCAGGAGGATCACTTGGACCCAGGACTTTGAGGTTGCTGTGAGCTAGGCTGACGCCACAGCACTCTATCCTAGGCAACAGAGTAAGACTCTGTCTCAAAAAAAAAAAAAAAGGGAAGAAACAGAACAATGGGTGTATCATAACGGTTGAATTAACTAAAGAAAATTCTTTTGGAAAACATTTGTACCTAATAGATAACACAAAAAAATTATTAACAGTGGTCATTTATGGAAAGAATAGTTAAGGAGAGGGACTTGTTTCTTTATTGTATACATGCCTGGATGGTTTTCATTTTTACCATGTTCATATTTAATCTTCTGATAAGAAAAATAGTTTGAATTTCTTTAAAATGTTGATACATAGCTGGGTGTGGTGGTATGTGCCTATAGTCCCAGCTACTTGGGAGGCTGAGGCAGGAGGATCGCTTGAGCCCAGGAATTTGATGACGTTCAGTGAGCTGTGATTGCACCACTGAACCCCAGCCCAGGTGACAGAGCAAGACCCTGTCTCTTAAAAAAAAAAAACAAAAAAAAAAAAACCCAGGTGTGCTGACTCATGCCTGTAATCCCAGCAATTTGGGAGGTAGGATTGCTTGAGGCCAAGAGTTTGAGACCAGCTTGAGCAAGATAGCAAGGCCCCTGTCTCTACAAAAAACAAAGAAAACTTAGCCAGGCGTGGGTGGTGGCTCACGCCTGTAGTCCCAGCTACTTGGGAGGCTGAGGCAGGAGGATCGCTTGAGCCCAGGAGTTGGAGGCTGCAGTGAGCTATGATTGTGCCCCTGCACTCCAGCCTGGGTGACAGAGCAAGCTTGTCTCTAAGAAAATGAAAAAGCCCAAACTACTCAGGAAAAGGTGTGCACATAACGCACGGATGCGAATATGTTTGGAAGGCAGGATGGGCTGTGCCACCCGCAGCAACAAGGCTGTCACCCTGATGCTGCCTCTCTGCTCCCCAGGGGCTGCACAGACGTCATCTGCTGTGTGTTCCTCCTCCTTGCCATTGTGGGCTATGTGGCTGTGGGCATCATAGGTGAGTAGGACCTGGGGTTCCAGGGTAGGAGGTGGCAGCCACAGCCTTTGTGGCAGGGGTGGGGCTGGTGCTGAAGAGTGTCAGTGCCTGAGCACCTCTGGGTCCCTCCACAGCCTGGACCCATGGGGACCCTCGAAAAGTGATCTACCCCACTGATAGTCGAGGCGAGTTCTGCGGGCAGAAGGGCACGAAAAATGCGTGAGTCCAACTCCTTGGGGCCCTGGTGGGGCTGAAGAAGGTTCTAGGCTTTGCCCATCTCCACCCTTCCAAGAGACCAATCAACAAGTAGTTTAAACTTCCCACCACCCACCAGCTGCTCTTCTAGGCCTTGGGGACACAGCACTAAATGAGACAGTAAGCATCCTGTCTTCTGGCGGCTCACATTTTAAGGGAGACACAGAGAGGAGACAGGTCTGATGTCAGGTGGTGATGAGCAGATTGAGTTCAATCTGGGCAGTGTCACTGCCTGGCTGTGTGACATAGGGCAAGTGTCTCAACCTCTCTGGGCCTCATTTTTCCTCCCCTCTAAAATGAGGATCCCCCAGCACAATGGTTCACACCTATAATGCCAGCACTTTGGGAGGCCGAGGCAGGAGGATCACTTGAAGCCAGGAGTTCGAGATCCTCCTGGGAAACACAGGGAGACCCCATCTCTACAAAAACATTAAAAATTTAAAAATTGGCTTAGAACAGCACCTGGCATGGAATGGCTGCTGCTACAGTTTTTATTATTATGATTCTTTTGTTGCTTTCATTAAGATATTTTATATAGGGTGGTTAAGAAGTCTTGACAATTTCCATCTTTCTTCTCCAACCCCAGGAACAAGCCCCACCTGTTTTATTTCAACATTGTGAAGTGTGCCAGCCCCCTGGTCCTGCTGGAATTCCAGTGTCCCACCCCGCAGGTAACGTGTCCCCCTCTCCCCTTTGTGTCTCTTTCCCCCTGTGAGTGCAGGGTGGGACCTCTGTCCTGACTCACCCATTCCTTCCTTCCGCCCTCCCAGATCTGCGTGGAGAAATGCCCCGACCGCTACCTCACCTACCTGAACGCGCGCAACTCCCGGGACTCTGAGTACTATAAGCAGTTCTGTGTTCCTGGCTTCCAGAACAATAAGGTGAGCGGTAGGCTGCCCCGGGAGCACAGGCAGGGGTCATGGGTGAGTGCTGGCCAGGGCGACTCATCTCCCTCCCTCTCTCTCGGCAGGGTGTGGCCGAGGTACTTCGCGATGGCGACTGCCCTGCTGTCCTCACCCCCAGCAAACCCCGTGAGTCGGGGGTCCCATGAAGCTCGGGTGTGGGGACAAGGGAGGGTCTGCCGGGGCTCAGGCTGACTGATGCGATCCCTGCTCCGTGCAGTGGCCCGGCGATGCTTCCCCGCCATCCACGCCCACAAAGGGGTCCTTATGGTGGGCAACGAGACGACGTATGAGGATGGACACGGCTCTCGGAAGAACATCACAGAGCTGGTGGAGGGGGCCAAGTAAGGACCTCGGCCCTGTCCCACCACAGGGGGGGACAGGGCATCCCTGGGGCTGGTCTGATCAAGGAGAGGGTCTGACCTGGGCCTTGTCCCCCAGGAAAGCTAATGGGGTCCTGGAGGCGCGACAGCTGGCCATGCGGATATTCGAAGATTACACCGTCTCTTGGTACTGGATTGTCATGTAAGTGGGAAGAAAGAGGGCTCTCCCCTGGCTGTCCCCTCCGAAGCTGGTGGGGTAGAGTCTGCCCCACGCCTGTTTCGTCCCCCAGAGGCCTGGTCATAGCCATGGTGTTGAGTCTCCTGTTCATCATCCTGCTCCGCTTCCTGGCTGGCATTATGGTCTGGGTGATGATCGTCATGGTGATTCTGGTGCTGGGTTACGGTGAGTCCCCACCTCCCTGTGACCTCCCCTTCCCAGGGTCAGCAAACTGCCCAGCATTTTCCAGAATTTTCTCCTAAGCCATCAGATATTTTCCATCTTCTCCTTGGCGTATTTGGGAAGATGTTTATCTCAGTGTTTATAAGATCAGAGGCTTAGAAACAGCTTTAGTGCCCATCAGTGGGGGATGGGTTAAGTCAGACTCTCTGGAGCCTTCTACATCAGGACCTAGATCTGTATGTTACTGATAGCAAAAGGCATTCTCAGGAAGGCTATTTAGGCCCAGTGTGGTGGCTCATGCCTATAATCCCAGCACTTTGGGAGGCCAAGGCGGGAGGATCGCTTGGGGCCAGGAGTTCGAGACCAGCCTGAGCAACATAGTAAGACCCCATCTCTACAAAAAAAATTAGTTAACCATGCATGGTGGCACATGCCTGTAGTCCCAGCTACTTGGGAGGCTGAGGCAGGAGGATCCCTTGAGCCCAGGAGTTTGAGGTTGCAGTGAGCTATGATCATACCACTGCATTCTATTTAGACCAACTCTGTCTCTCAAAAAAAAGAAGGAAAAGAAAAAAAGAAAGAAGGCTACTTAGCACAGTGGTTAAGGATGCACACTCTGGCACCCGAATGCTGGGAGTTTAAACCCTGGCTCTGCAATTTCTTGCTTTGAGACCTTGGGCAAATGACTCAATCTCAGTGTGCCTCAATTTCTTCCTCTATAAATGGGGATAATTATTATTTGCAAGTTGGTGAGCTTAATGACAAGGAGATAGTGTGAGGATAAAATCAGGGTACGGGCCTGTTTAGCTTAGGCCTGTAGAATTCAGAGGCACAAAGCTCAGAAAACGGTGCTTCCTGTCTTGATCATTCATTTAAACATTTCAGGAAGGAAAATACTTGGCAAACTAATCTGAGGACGCAGGTATCAAAATATTTACATGAATAGTAGTTTCTAACTGGGTGCTGGCATTTTAGGTGACTTGATTATTTTTTTTTACTTTATCTGTATTTGCCAGTTTTATTTTACAAGCTAAGAGGAATGCTGAAAGTCCCTAAGGCTATTCCGCTGCATGTTCACACCCAGGCTGCCCCTGTGAATCATTCTTGCAGGGTGGAAGGGAGGCTTGAGACCACAGGCCATCCTGACACCTACTCATTCATTCATTCATCAAACGTGTTTTGAGAGCCATCTGGGTTCTGGGCAGTTTTCCAGGCCCTGGGCTTATAGCAATAAACAAAACAAGATAGATCCTTACTCCTGTGAGCTTTATTCCTGGGGGCGTGAGGAAATTAGTAAGAAACAAATAAACCACGAAAACCTCTAGGATGTCAAAACAAGGAAGGGAGATAGGATGCGATTCTAAGTGGGAGAAAGGGGTTCTGGAAGGTCTCATGAGAAGATGACATTGACCTGAGGATGTGAGGGGATCCAGCCATAGGGAGAAAATCTACCAGGCAGCAGGAATTGCAAGTACAAGGCCCTGAGGGATCACACAAGGGCAGCCCCTGTTTTTCTTTTTCTTTCTTTCTTTTTTTTTTTTTTTGTTGGAGACAGGGTCTTGCTATGTTGCCCAGGCTGGAGTGCAGTGGTGTGATCATAGCTCACTGAAGCCTCAAACTCCTGGGCTCAAGGCATCCTCCCACCTCAGCCTCTGGAGTAGCTGGGACTACAGGTGCACACCACCATGCCTGGCTTTTTTTTTATTTAATTTTTTGTAGAGACAGGAGTCTTGCTGTGTTGCCCAGGCTGGTCTTGGACTGCTGGCCTCATGTGATCCTCCCACCTTGGCCTCCCAAAATGCCGGGATTACTTATAGGCATGAGCCACCATGCCCTGCCCAGCCTCAGCCTTGGTTTTGCCTTCCGTTATATGTGGGTGGTTGTACCTGCTTTGCAAGGTCAGAGGAGGCGTTGGTGGGCTCAGCTGTGGTTCCCTGTGTAGGAATATTTCACTGCTACATGGAATACTCCCGACTGCGCGGTGAGGCTGGCTCTGATGTCTCCCTGGTGGACCTTGGCTTTCAGACGGATCTCCGAGTATACCTGCACTTACGGCAGACCTGGATGGCCTTCAGTGAGTCGCAGCCCCCCAGCCCTACCCCCCCCCCACTGGGGCCTTGGAGGGAGCAGGGAGCCCAGGCAGCTCACCCTCTGCCCTTTTCAGTGATCATTCTGAGTATCCTCGAAGTTATTATCATCTTGCTGCTCATCTTTCTCCGGAAGAGAATTCTCATCGCTATTGCACTTATCAAAGAAGCCAGCAGGTGGGGACCAGGGGATGAGGGGGCCAGGCTGGGGTCATCCTAGGGCTGTTCGGGCCCTGATGCCTATGTCTCTTCTCCTTCCTAGGGCTGTGGGATATGTCATGTGTTCCATGCTGTACCCACTGGTCACCTTCTTCCTGCTGTGCCTCTGCATTGCCTACTGGGCCTGCACTGCTGTGTATCCACCGCGAGCCCGCAGTCTCTGACCCCAGGGATGGCTAAAGGCCAAACTTGCCCAGAAGTGACCTCCAGCTTGGGGCAGGGCTAGAACCCAGTGGGGGAATGGATCCTTTGGGGTCTCTGGGGTCCCCAGTGCCAGACCTTGGGTTCCTTAACAAGCCTCCAGCTTCCTGTCCACTTCCAACGAAGCGGTCTATAAGATCTTTGATGATGTCGCCTGCCCGCTTACTGGGAAAACTTGCAACCCTGAGGTGGGCGTCCCCCAGGGCGGGGAGGGCAGGTATTTGCCCCAGCAGGCCCCAGATGATTTGAAACCTCTCATCCCCACTTGGAGATCATTCAACAAACATTGGCCACCTGCTGTGTGCCCTATGCTGGGTGTGGGGGCCATGGTGGGGGAGAGACCCCATCACAGCATCCAGCAACTTCCCAGGGCTTCCTCTTTTCAACTTGACCTGTCTCCCACCCTGGGTGCTGAACCACCCATCCCCCCACACCGTGACTTCATTTCCTGCTTCCATACCCTTTTCTTGACTTCTCTGATGGCTGGTTCTTCTTTCCAGAACCCCTTCCTTTTCATAAGCCCCTATCCTGAACCCCCAATTCCTTCGCTTAACTTATGCCATGAGTCCTGCCTACCCCGTGGTCCACCAACCCCGGACCTGATGCTCAGAGGCCACTCTGAACTCCTGGTCCCTGTGTTTTGACTTGGCTCTACGTCCCTCCTGTCACAGACCTTCCCCTCTGCCAATGAATCCCGCCTGTGCCCGAACGCCCGCTGCCAGTTCGCCTTCTACGGCGGCGAGTCGGGCTACCACCGGGCGCTGCTGGGCTTGCAGATCTTCAATGCCTTCATGTTCTTCTGGCTGGCCAACTTCGTGCTGGCGCTGGGCCAGGTCACGCTGGCCGGGGCCTTCGCCTCCTACTACTGGGCCCTGCGCAAGCCGGACGACCTGCCCGCCTTCCCGCTCTTCTCTGCCTTCGGCCGGGCGCTCAGGTGGGCTGCGGTTGGCGGGGGATGGGGGAAGGAGGAGTCCTGGCCCGACCACTGACCACCCCCTCGGCCCGCAGGTACCACACAGGCTCCCTGGCGTTCGGCGCCCTCATCCTGGCCATCGTGCAGATCATCCGAGTGATTCTCGAGTACCTGGATCAGCGCCTAAAAGGTGCGGCCCGCCCACGGCTGGCATTGGCTCCCGCTGGGGGGCGGGGCTGAGTGGCAAACCGGCATTGGTTCTTGCTTGGGGTGGGCGGGGCCAAGATGGTGGGGCGGTGATTGGTTTCTGCATGGGGTGGGGAAGGGGTGAAGCTGAGGGGCTTGTGATTGCGGTCATTGGTTGCTGTGATTGGGGAGGAGCTTTGAGAGCCCACTAGGTGGAAGTCTTACTGTGGAGGGGGCGGGTCCAAGAGGCCTGGCCCACCATTAGGCGGGGCCGTGGCAGTCCCGATTGGTTCCTGTCGTGGGGGTGGGGCTGAGTCCTGGGCCGGGTTGGTTCCTGCTTGGAGGTGGGACAGAGAACCCCAAGGGTCCTGGTTAAGTCTCCTCTCCCTGTTTGAGGGCATGGGCTATGGGGGTCCCTACGAAGCTAAGCTTCCCTCACCTCTGCATTCCTTCGTTTCTCTTCCAGCTGCGGAGAACAAGTTTGCTAAGTTTCTCATGACCTGTCTGAAATGCTGCTTCTGGTGCCTGGAGAAATTCATCAAATTCCTTAACAGGAATGCCTACATCATGGTAAGTGGTCCTGGGACCCCGAACCAACCCACCAGCTCCTGCTGGGTGGGAAGAGCCCCCCAGGGGACCTGATCCCTCTCTCCCACCCCCTTCCAGATTGCCATCTATGGCACCAACTTCTGCACCTCGGCCAGGAACGCCTTCTTCCTGCTCATGAGAAATATTATCAGGTTAGGGAAGCCACCTTCCTCCCACCGCCTTCCTCCTCCCCTAGTCCCTGATCCAGCATTCATACCTGCCCCTTACCGTCCCCTGCAGAGTGGCTGTCCTGGACAAAGTTACAGACTTCCTCTTCCTGTTGGGCAAACTTCTGATCGTGGGGAGTGTGGGTGAGTGGCGCCCACACAGCCTGTCGGGGCTCTGTGATGAGTGTTTTCTTGGGGGGCTGTTTCCTTTAGCGAGAGCCCTCGACCGTCTCCATTTCCTCTTCCTTTCCAGGGATCCTGGCTTTCTTCTTCTTCACACACCGTATCAGGATTGTGCAGGATACGGCACCTCCTCTCAATTACTACTGGGTCCCTATACTGGTATGGACCTCTGGGGACAGACAGGCGTCTGGGGAGAAGGAGGTGTTGGGAGTTGCTTGGTCTTCTTTGACTGGACAGATGTGGATGGGGGTCAGAGGTGGGGGATTGCTTATTTATTCAGTCCACAAACATTTATTGAGCAGCTACTGTGTTCCAGGCACTGAAGTGGAGGGCTTCCCTCTAGAATTTTTTAGGGGTAAACAAACATTCATCGATAATGATACTAGTGAATGTATGGCTTCAAACTGGGACATGCTGCTGGTATATCCATACTGTACAGGGAACTGTCAGAGCCTGTATTGGAGGATCTGGGCAGATCTGGGGGGTCCAGGTGGCATCACTATGCAAGTGATGTTGGATCTTAGATCTGAAGATACAGGCATTATCCAGGCAGAGGGAACAGCTAGTACGGCGGCCCTGAGGTGGGACCGTGCCAGAAACAGTAAGGACACCAGCGGAGCTGATGTGGAGGTTAAGGTTAAGGAGGTGACAGGACTGTGGAAGGGTTGAGTCTTCATCCCAAGGGCAGGCCTTGGAGCCCAGTGACCTAGATTCTTATCTTAGTTTCTTAGCTTCTCTGTTTGCTAGTTCTAAGATAAGGAACTTTCAGCAAGTTATTTAATCTCTCTAATAGTCAACAAATGTTTACCAAGCAGCTAGCATGGCTCTGGGAGTCTCCAAATTGCTAGGGATATAGCTGTAAATGGGATAGACACAGTCTAGTCGGGGTGTGGGCATTAAACCTACAAAGCCCTAAACATACATGACGTTGCTGCCTAGATGAAGGCCTCAGGCAGGGTGTGCAGTGCTACGAGGACACAAAATAGGGTCTAGATGTCACAGGTGGCTTCCTGGAGGAGGTGGGACCCGAGGATTTGCTGTTTGAGCTGAATACAGAAGGACAGTGAGGTGTAAACTAGACTTGAGTCAGGATAGCAGTGCATGCAAAGGCCCTGGGGTTGAAGAAAGCAAGGGGTGTTGTGTGGATGGGGGGCCCCTGTCAGCAGTAGTGAGGAGTTAGGATATGGTTATTCCAAAGCAGGCTTCTCAGCAGGGGAGGGACATAATCCCAGCATGGAAGGGACATAGTGGGTGGGGGCTGCTCTGAGCAGGAACTAAGGCAGGAACAGTGCATCTCTTCTCTCCCAGACGGTGATCGTTGGCTCCTACCTGATTGCCCATGGCTTCTTCAGCGTCTACGGCATGTGCGTGGACACACTGTTCCTCTGCTTCTGTGAGTGACCCCTGACCCCAACCCTTGCCAAGCCCTGAGTCCCTTCACCCCACTGGGCATAACATCTCCCGCCAGTGGGGCCACACGGTCACCTGCCCAGTGCCCCCAGCTTCCCTGGGGACTAACTGTCCTTTGTCCTAGGGCCCCAGCATGCCTTCTTAGCTTCCCTGCTGTGCTCGGAGCGGCTCCACCCTCTCATCCACCCTCCGGGATGCAGCTGCAACCCTGCCCTTGGGCCCTCGGCTTCGGAGTCTCTGGCTTTGTGGGGGGATCTGTGGCTGCCACTAACTCTGGTCTCTCGTCTGTTTTTTTTTTGTTTTGTTTCTTCTTTTCTCTTCCTCTCCTCCATGCCTGCTGGCTTCCCTGTTCCTCCCCTGCCTCCTTCTTCCCTTCCCTTCCTGACCACCCCCCATTTTCCCCCTGCCGGTTCCTGGGGGGAGCCCAGGTGAGGACCTGGAAAGGAATGACGGCTCTCAGGAGCGACCCTACTTCATGTCGCCCGAGCTGAGAGACATCCTGTTGAAGGGGAGTGCGGAGGAGGGGAAGCGGGAGGAAGTCGAGGAGTAGAGAGTGAGGGGGGGCTGGCTTGGGGGCCAGGTGTCCTCCCTGTACAGTGGGGGTGCATGCAGGGGGGCCTTCCTTGCCTGGGAGTGTGGGGCTCGTGTGTGTCCCTCGGAGCCCGCTACAGTCCGGCCCTCTCTGGTCCTAGTGTGTCTTGCTTCCTAACCCTCTGAGGCTTCTCTGTGGCCCTCGTTCACCCACCCCGTCCCTGGAGGCCCTTGCCCGGGGGCTCCCCTCACGCCTCCCGCTCTGGGGCCCTCTCTCCGCAGTGGAGGATCTGGAGAGGAACGACGGCTCGGCCGAGCGGCCTTACTTCATGTCTTCCACTCTCAAGAAGCTCTTGAACAAGACCAACAAGAAGCTTGCGGAGTCCTAAAGGCCCCGCCGTCCCCCACTTCTTGGGGACCCTCACACCGGGTGCTCTGCAGCTGGGTCAGTCCCCGCAGTCCCTGGGGCTTACCCGAAGTCCTGTCACTGCCGCTCCGCCCCCTTCCTCATTAACCAGTTACCACCAGTTTCCGGGGACCTGGAGGATTCGGGGCACCTCCTCCCTATCTGTGCCAAGGGGCACTCAGAGTTTTCACGATGGCCCCCCCCACAAGACTGCAAAGTCAGTCCCTGGCTTGGATGGAGAAAATCCGGTTGCATCTCTTGATGCCTGGGTGGCGGTGTGGCCCGACCTCCGCAAGCTCCCCTATGCTCCCTGTCCCTCTCTTAACGACAACGGGACAGACAACAGGAAGGACGGTGTTTGTGTCTGAGTGAACTCCAGCTCCAAACCCTCCCGGTCACCGCTGCCTGCTCCTGCCAGGACAGAACCCCTCCTCCATGGCTGAACAGTTGACTCAAGGGCCGCCAGAAGCATTTCTTTCTTCTTTTTTTTTTAACCTGGACGTGCATTAAAGGGTCTATTAGCTTTTTTTCCATCTGTCTCAACAGCTGAGATGGGGCTGCCAAGGAGTGCCTTCCTTTGTCCCCTCCCCACCAGGCGTGGCTGGGGTGGGAGTGTGTGTACCCAGGTGGGGGTGGCTCCTGGCTGGGGGTGGGGTGTTGACGGGAGGAGAGGGAGGGAGGGAGGGAGACTGTTGGGGGACAGCGGGGAGCAGGCCTGGGTGGCCAGGTCTGAGCCGGCTGGAGGACGTTGCTAATAAGCCAGCGCTTAATGGAAACCGCCTGGCTGCCTGGCGGGGTTGGGCTGAGTTTCTCCCCCTTCCCCCGCCAGTTATTGACACAGCTCTCTTTGTAAGAGAGCAGAGAAACTGAATCCACCCGAGGGATGATTTCAGGGGGGAGCGGCGGGGGGCAATCCAGGCCCCTCTGCCCACATACCTCACCTGGAGCACCCTTTTGCCAAACTTGTCGAACTCAGGGGACCTGGTTTCCCGGTTCCCCCTTTGCCATATTCCAAGCCCCCCCCCCTCACCCCCGACTTCACGTCTCTGCTCATTAGCACTGTCCCAGGATCCTGGAGAGGGAGAACGCCCAGCCTGGGGTCTCTCGTGTCCTGTGCCTGCGCCAGCCCTGCCTGCCATCCTGTCCGCACACCCCTGCGTGTAACTGCATTCCAACCACGAATAAAGTGCCTATTGTACAGGTCCAGGCCTGGCGTGTTTGTAGGGGGCAGTGGGCGGCTGGAAGGGGGAACCCCAGCTTCCAGTGCCCTGGGAGTCTCTGAGCTGGGCGATTCTCTCAAGGGGAAGAAGGAGTGGGTGGGAAACCCAAGGTCTACTGGCTGCTGTCTCCATCTGAATTCCAGCATTCAAGCGGCTCGGGTTCCTCCTGAAGATTCCTGCTGCACAAATGCCCCTGAGTAGGCTCTGATGCCTGAAGTCCAGAAGGCAGCGGTGGCTTGCCCACTTCCTTGGTCACACCCCAAGCATGTGAGGCCCCGCTGTCTAGCCCAGCAGCTTCGGGGATGCCCCCTGGTGCTAGCTGTCTGTAACTACCTCTCCCTGCTCACCCTCCCCTCAGAAATGTTTTCTTCAATAGCAACCATTTTTTGGCCATGGCAATGGCTCACACCTGTAACCCCAACTCTTTGAGAGGCGGAGAAGGGAAGATCGCTTGAGGCCAAGAGTTTGAGACCAACCTGGGCAACATAGCGAGACCCCGGTCTCTACCAAAAAAAAAAAATGTTTAATTAGCCAAGTGTGGTGCCATGCGCCTGTAGTCCCAGCTACTCGGGGGGAGGCTGAGGCAGGAGGATCGCTTGAGCTCAGGAGTCAGAGGCTGCAGTGGGCTATGAATGCACCGCTGCACTCCAGCCTGGGCAAGACTATGTCTTAAAAAGGAAAAAAAAAAACAGCCACCATTTCTTATTTTTTTGCACACAATCCCCCACTTCTGTTGACTCTCCTCGTTTTATCAAGGATGAAATGAAGGTGGGGCGGTTGGCGACATGTCTAAAGGGGCCCAGAAAGCATTTAGACTCAGGCCTCCTCAGCCTCTACCCTGTACTGGTACCGACTGCTTTCTCAATGTTCTTGTTCCTCTGGGTCCTTCGAGTCTGGTGTTTTCCTTAACCCCAGCTTCTGTTAACCCCACCTACCTCCAAAATAGCTCCTAAATCCACCCAGTTCTCTCCACATTTTCAGTTCCCAGTCCCCATCATTCAGCTGGACCAGTGCAGTCCTGCCACCCTGGTTCCCAGCTCCTGTCTCCCTCCAGACACATGCTGTTCCCCCCGACAAGGGCAGGAAGGCACCTATGAACTCTTGCGTGAGGACGTTCTCTGCTCAAGAACCCTCCGTGGCTCCCACCTTACTCAGGGCAAAAGCGAAGTCCTCCTGCAGCCCACCAGCACCCATCTTCCCCATTACCTCCCCCACTCTTCTCCCCCCTTTGTCCCCCTTACACACTCCACTCGCTCCAGCCACCCAGACCTCAGGACTTGTGCCTGAAGTACTCTCCACTGGCCTCTTTGTGTGGCTAGCTTCTCATCCTTCTGCTCTCAGCTTGGGGATCACCTCCTCCAGGAAGCCCTCCCTGTTCATCTAAAGTTTCCTCTCTAGGTGACCACTGTCACCCTGTTTATTGTCTTCCTAGCACTTGCCACAGCCTGTAATTATATAATGGCCGGGTGCGGTGGCTCACGCCTGTCATCCTAGCACTCTGGGAGGCTGAGACGGGAGGATCGATTAAGATCAGGAGTTCAAGGTTGCAGTGAGCTATGATGATGCCACTGCACTCTACCCGGGGCGACAGAGCAAAACTCTGTCTCAAAAAAAGAAAGTGTTCAGATTTTGGATATGATCTGAAGATGGAGCTGATGTGACTGATTCCGTGCAGAATGTGAGAGGAACCAAAGACCCCCGGGGGGGGAATGTGGGCTGGGAGAGGTTAAAGCCAAGCAAGGGAGCAATGTCAGACAATGTCCTGCAGAGGGCGCCCATCGCCTGATCCTGCCCTGAGCCCCGGAGCCGGAGTTAGGTATTGGAGTCGTCCTGCCCCAGTAAGTCATTGATGAAAGGCTGCCACTGAGGAACGTAAACTCATGAGCACTTCTGATTCTCCTCAGAGTGTGTAGGCAGAGTTGCATTGGCAACATGGCCCAGAGCCCAAAGAAAGTCCGCTGCAGAAGAGTCACAGGTACGCACTGTTGGCAGCAAAAGCACAAAAAGCCCTGGCAAGGGTGCAAAGAAACAGTAAAAAAGGATCCACAGGGATCTTGGCAGACAGTGTCCACTCCATGTAGGTTTATTTTGGACCTGCTGAATACATCTCCCAGTGAAATTATCAAATAGATGGCTTGGATGTGCATGTCTGCACTTCGGGGGAGAATTCCAGCCTGGAGGCATACAATCAGGATTGTTCAGCTTTTAAAAAATTTCTTTTGTAGAGACAGGGTCTTGCTCTGTCACCCAGGCTAGAGTGCAGTGGCATCATCATAGCTCACTGCGGCCTGAAACTTCCAGATTCCAGTGATCTTTCTGGTTTAGCCTCCCCAGTAGCTGGAACTACAGGTGCACATCACCACACCTGGATGATTTTAAAATTTTTAAATTTCTCACTTTATTGCTCAGGCTGGTCTTGAACTCCTGGCCTAAAATGATCCTCCCACTTCAGCCCCCCAATGTTTTGGGATTACAGGAAAAACTGCGCCCCACCTGCATTTAATTTTTTTTTTTTTAATGATGAATTAAGGGAAAAGGGGAATTCCCTTTTGGCTCAGCTATCTGTGACGTTGTACTGACTCGGGCACCGTGGGTGGCGGATGTGGCAGATGACTGATTTACTCCACTTTGGTCACTCTAAACCAAGCACTGTTTATGTAATGAATACACAGGCAGGAACAAGAACTGTGTTCTCTGGTCCCAGAGTTGACCCTCTAGCCAGGGAGACAAAAAATAAACAACTTAACATATAATAGAACCAGGCACAGTGCCTCATGCCTATGATCCCAGAACTTTGGAGGCTGAGGTGGAAGGATCGCTGGGCCAGGAGTTCGGAACCAGTCTGGGTAACATACCAAGACCCTGTCTCTATAAAAAATAAAATAAATTAGCTGAGCGTGGTGATGCACACCTGTAATCCCAGCTACTCAGGAGGCTGAGGCAGGAAGATCGCTTGAGCCTCAGAGTTTGAGGTTGCAGTGAGCTACGATTGTGCCACTGCACTCCAGCCTGGCCAACAGGATGAGACCCTGTCTCAAAAATAAATAAATAATAGGTGGTGACAAACACTTTCAAGAAAAACAAAGCAGGGCAATCATCATAACCATGACTGTTTTCCAAGCTCTTACTCCATGCTGGGAACTCAAGCAACTCTCTAAATCAGTCCTGGGCTCCTCCATGGAGGAGATTTTGGTTTGATCCAAATCCTGTGCTTGGCATCATGCTCCTAACCTGCCCTTTACTGTGTTTGGGGCCTTTGACTGGAACTGCCACAACCTTGGGCCCTCCTGAGAAGGGCCTCTGGACTTGGAGACGGAAAACTAGAAACTCTCCTTGTTTTGCCACTTGGTAGCGCTGTTAGCTTAGGCAACTCACTCGGCCACTGAGCCTGTTCCCTCTTGTGCCTAACAGGCATTGTTCGTCTCTGCGTTAGGGCTTCCAATAAGGTTAGTATGCTTAAAGCCAGTTTAGGCTCTGTTATCACCAACCACTACCATCACAATGACTCTGAACAGCCTAAACTTAATCAGTTTTGTCTCCATACATGCCCATTCATTTTACCACACTTTTCTTCATTCTCAAGCTCTGTGAGACAGTTCTCTGAGGCACAGAAAGTGAAAAACAAAACAAACACCAAAGCCAGATGCAGAATAAAACATCTATTTATGTGAAAAGTAGCAATAAAAATACAATTATGCATCTCAATAACACAAAAAAAGTTTACCGTGGCTGCCAAGAGGGAGGGGAACTGGGTGTCTGAGGGAAGGAGATTGATTTCAGTCTCTCATATTCTTTTGCACGTTTGACACTTTAAAGCACGTTAAAATATTACCTATTAAAAATCCTAAGTAAAATGTAAATAAAATAGAACAGCAGTAGGGGCAGCACGCGCCTATTTCTGTAATCGTATTTTACACCTTACCTTCTTTGTAACAGCTATCAGTTTGGGCGCATTCGTTATGCAAAAAGAATTGTGCCAAGTGCTTTATAAAAAGAATACATCATCACTCTTTCGGAGACGGGGAAACGGAGGCTCAGGGAGGTGCACTGTCATTGATCACACAGGACTCAAACCCACGCAGGCACTGGATCCTGTATCCTTTTAAGTGTTGCATCGTCCCTACGTTTTTGCAAGGAAGACCCGTTATTAAGCTGTAAATCTTGAACTTCTCCCCATTTTCAAGAACTCCTTGCTCCTCTTGCTCCAAATCCCTGCAACGCGGGCATCTGTCAACCTGTCTAGCTACTATGCCTGTTGAGCGCCAGCCTGACCCTGGAAGAGAGCGGGGCTTAGCTTAAGCACAGGTCCCCTTAGCTTACACCGGGGACCTCTCAAGGTGCCCGGGAGGATTCAACGACACTACGCTCCTAAGGAGAAGGAACTCGGTCACTGGTGCCTTTACTTATGACTCCCGGAGCTGTTTGTGGCCGCGCGCCGTGAGTCGCAGCCCCGGCTCTCCCATGAGCCCTCTGGTGAGGCCTCTCTCTTGCCTAGCTCTCAGTTTATCCATCTGTCAAAGGGGAGAGTTGGCTGGAGGATCCCAAGTCGGCACTACAGCAAGTAAGGTCTGCAGGACCAAAGAAGTGGAGCGCTCACTGGAGCGGGTCCCAGGCTCAAGGGGCAGCAACAAGGGCCTGGCACTCGCCCCGCCTCGCACACACCTCCAGCCTTCTTCACCTCCCGCGGGAGATGCGAGCACTGTGCTGACCTCCGCTGGAGGCCGAACATCCCAGATCGCGCTCCGGTCCCTGAGAAACACTCTCACGCCGGCCTCTCAGAGCACTTCCGCCCAACTACTCAGAACGACGGGCGTAAGATGGCTGCCGCGCATGCGTGCAGTCGCGCAGCCTCAGAGAGGCCCCGTCTCTCACCTTTGCCCCGCATCACGTGGTAAGGGCGGCTCAAAAACCGCCATTGCCAAACCAGCGCGGCGAGTTCATCACGTGATGCAGACCTACCTATACGGCCGAGAGAAGGCGCAAAAGTCCTTGTCATGTGGAGCAGGAGGCCTCGGAATTCGCCACTGTCACATGACGGAGCTAAACTAGCGACAGGGGAAGGAAAGAGACTGGCGCCACGTGACCAACCCACGCAACGCCCACGCTCCTGTTCACGTGACTACGACCCGCCCCCTTATCTCCTTTCACCCCGCCCTCCCACTCGGGCTGGGCCTGCGTCGAGCCGCAACGCGGCGGCGAGGGGGCGGGGCTCCGGCCGGTCACGTGCCCCCGCACCTCCCCGGCGCGCGCCTGCCCGCCCGCTCGCTCGCCCCCGGCCCCGGCTCCTCCTCCTCTTCTCGCCATTGCAGTTGGACTCAGCAGGCCGACGCGCACCGCGTGGCTTTTGGGGGGAGACACCCCGGCGGGCTGTAGCAGGAGGGCGGCGGCGGCGGCTGCGGTCGGGGAAGGGGACGCCGACAAGGTAAGCGTCAATGTGGCGGCCGGGCCCGCTCCCGCCTCTGCCCCTCCCCCGCTCTTCTGAGCTCGGTCTCAGCTGAGGGGTCGCGGCGACGAGGCTGAAGGCGCTCCGCGCCCTCCGCCTTCGCCCGGTCCTCCAGCCCCTGCTTCATTCCTCTCTCGCCAGCCTCGCTCCCGCCCTCGGCCGTTACTCTCCCCCATTGTGCCGAGGAAACAAAATGGCGGCGGCGGCGGCGGCGAGGGCCCGGTGCGCGCGCATCCGCTCCCCCCTTCGCGGCCCCTCGGCCCGCGGCGGCGCCACGCGCGGGGGGTGCGCGCGCACCGTTCCCCCGGTCGCCGCCTCCCCCGGGCCTGGCTTTGTCTGTTGCGGCGCCCGGGCTACGCGCGCACGTGCCTGGAGCACACACCCCCTCGGGCCCGAGCATCCTGGCGGGGGCCCTCCTCGCCCCTTCCTCCTCTTTGTCCCGGTCCTGCCCCGGGTTCCAGGAGGGTCCCACGTTCCCGAGGCGGGAAACGTCGCCTCCTTTGTCCTCACAGGGCGCGGAGAGGCGGACCCCCTCCTTGGAAACCCTTTGCCTACGCGGATTGCAGAGGAAGCCTTTGTGGGTTCGCCAGGTTTCCAAATGGCTGGTCAGCCAGGCCTCCCTCAGATCAGGATTCAAACTTGGGAGGGTTTAAGGTTTCCTTTTCTTTAGTTCAGGTGTTTTCATTGATGTTGAGTGTTTTCCAGATTGCTTAAGATTTGTATCTTCCCCCCAAACGGCGATCTAAAGGGGTGCGATGTTTGGGTGCACTGTAATCTGCCAAGATTGCTACCCAAACGTGGATGCTTAAAATTTCTTTCTACCTTTATTTTCTCAAGTAGTTGAGTGAGATTCTTGTGGCTGCTCACGGGGTTCTGCCCCAGTGAATCCTATGCCTGGATGAATTATTTGGGGTGTACAGTGCTCTGCATGCTGTCCTTCAGCTCAGTGTACAAACTGGGGAAGAATAAGCGATCTCTTCTCAATATTTACAAAATTTTAAATTGCCGCATGATGGATCAGTGAGGAAGCATAGATTTTGGTGTTAAATCTTCCTTTTCCGGACTTAGGTATTTCAGTCATTCTGAATCTGCCTTTATGGTTGTCGAAGATACTACTGTTTAAAAAAATGAGTGGTGTGATGGCATATTTGGGGTCCACGGGAGAACACGAAGTGCCTTCCGAAGTTAGGATTCAAATTTAGAACTTGAAGCTCTCTTTTCCACAGGTATTTGTGTTTGGGACTCTCCAAGGATTGCTCACAGTGCTGCCACTATGCTTTGTGTGTGATGCTTTGTGTGTGGTCTCGTGGGATGTAGCTACTGCAGCCGCTCAGACTGTGAATGAAGTGTGGGAACCAGGGCCTCATTCACAGCTGGAAAAGAGGGAGAAGGCCCCAGGACACTGGGAGGTGCTACTGTCCCTGTCCAGTAGTGGTGGGGTTTTTGCCCTTGTGCCCTTGTCTCTTGCCTGTGTGGGTACCTCTTGGTCCTAGTATTTGTGAATGCAATCTGCACAGGCCCTAGTGCTGCCTGGAGTATTCTTTAGTTCAGGATGTGGCTGGCCATGACTGCCACGCTTGGTCCTGCCAGCACTGGGCACTGATTTATCCGTCTCCCAATCGTCCTGGAACTTGGACAGCGTCTTTCTGTAGCTGAGAGGTGCCAAATTGTTTGCAGTTTTTCTTTGTTTTTCCTGATGGAACTTGTCTAGTGCCTGCAGGCAAAATTTCTTTTAGCTTCTTTTAGTATTCTTGATAGTTTTAGAGGCCCATATTCCTGAGTGAGAAATCTAAAGCTGTTATTTTTCTCAACTTCTTACTGTCAAATACCACATTGACAGCAGCTGCTAATTTTGATTACACAAATACGGTGCTCCAGGTAGGGACAGGTGGAGCCATTGATGGGGAAAAAGGCCTTCTATAAGGCAGCCTCTTTGAGTAAACAGTAGACAGCATCTTATGTGTCTTTAGGCTTTAGCAAAGTGTGGGGTTAGAAGTGTTCTTACTTTTGAATAGGGCTTTAGAAATTTTCTTTGGGCTGGAGCTGCTCCCTCTTGCCCACCTCTTTCACGCTCCTTCCCAGTTTCTTAGGATCACCTTTCATGGCCCCAGAAGAGTGATAGCTTTCCTCATTTATACCTCTTGGATTTGCCATCCTGCTAAATTTTGTCAGCAAGTTAATTGACTTTGTGCAGTTTTGAGAGATGTGTAAATGTTACCTTTTAGTGTTGGCATGTCTGGCCCAAGAAATGGTGACCTATTTGAACCTTTGTAGGAAATGGGATTTTCTAGGTTCTGTTTATTGGATATGTTTTTTCCCCTTAGCAGAGTCCTAGGAGAGGAAGATTTGATTTGTTTTCAGTGGAAGGGTTTGGAGTTAGTGGTAGCTAGTGGTTTGACTGGAGTCTACACACAGAGAATTAGTGAAGAGGGTTGGGGCCATGAAGGATCAAAGGTGGACTTCAGTTTCCTGCTGCAGCATTTGGCAGTTTTATCTGAAACATGTAGATGAGATGACCTCTCTGCATTATATAGGGCAAGTTGGTGCTGAAAAGATAGTGAAAGCAGTATAGCCAGGTGTGTGTTAGGGAGCCTCATTAGTGTACTGATTGATTGATTGATTTATATTTTTTCAAGACAGAGTCTTGCTCTGTTGCCCTGGGTAGAGTGTAGTGGCGCCATCGTAACTCACTGCAGCCTCGAACTCCTGGGCACAAGCAGTGCTCCTGCCTCAGCCTCCCAAGTAGCTGAGAACTACAGAACTACAGGTGCACGCCACTTGACTAATTTTTCTATTTTTTTTTTTTTTTTGTAGAGAGGGGGTTTCACTCTTGTTCAGGCTGGTGTCAAACTCCTGGCCTCAAGCTATCCTCCCGCCTCGGCCTCCCAGAGTGCTAGGATCATACGAGTGAGCCATCTCACTCTGCCTGATTTTTAAAATTTTTTAATGATATTTATGATCTGTTAAATCCCTGTGAGATTTTTTTCCAAGACAACACTTCAAAGGTGATCCCATTATAAATAGCAATTGGAAATTCAGACTCTTAACATCTGCTATTTTAAGATGTCTTGTGAAAGCCACGTCCAGATGAAATTTAATTAAAAGTGTAGCTACTAGTTTTAAAAGGAAAATGTGTTAACTATCTAAGGACCATTTTTTTGTGGACCATATATGATCACCAAGGAACATTTAGTCACAAAATCGAATGTGTATCCTTTTACTGAAGTGTGTAAATAATTTGCTCCAAATTATTTTTGTAATCTTAGGTGATTAGTGAGAAGTGGTTCTACTGACAATTTGAAGTCCATGATAGTTTTTCTTCAACGTGCCAAACAGCTGTCCTTATTTTCATTAGGATTGGGGTTCAAGCTCTCAAGGGTAAGGTCTTATTTGGAGATAAATCAATCTTCCAGGCCACTTGCCTTTAAAGTACTTTCTCTTATGATGATTGGGAGTGGTTTTAAAGAATGAAATGTTGCAGGTTAGGTTTGCTTCTCAGTGGTACATGTAGATTTTTTGCAAGTTGTTAATTGCTGTGTGTTCATAATTAAGGGAAAAACCTCCCAAATATCACCAATATGGAAATAAGCAGCCCAGCCCCTTGGCTCATAGCTTAATAAATATTTGTACTGTGGGTGACCTGCACAGAATCCTCACAGGAAGGAGTAGCAGCTGGCCAGCAAGCATGGAGGTCTGTGGGCTGCCTGCTGGGAGCTCACTGGCCACCACTGCTTTGCAGTGTGTGTGCAAACTGACAGAAGAGAAGGGGGAATTGAATCACTTCTCAAGTTGATTGAGTTTGCTTTTTAAAACCCAAGGCTTCAACTCTGGAAAACAGTTTTGACGGTTTCTTACAGATCTAAACTGACAGCTATCATATGGCCCAGCAATTATATTCTTGAGCATTTATCCCAAAGAAATGGCAATTTATGTTCACACAAAAACCTACCCACAAATGTTCATAGCAGCTTTGTTGGTTAGAGCCAAGGACTAGAAACAACCTAGATGTCCTTCAGCCAGTGAATGGCTAATCAAATAAAGTGTGGTACCTCCCTCCCTGGGAATACTACTTAGCAATAAAAGAGAACCATCTAATAGTACACACGCATCTTGGATGAAACTTGAGGCCATTGTGCTGAAACAGGCCAAATCTGGAAGGTTACATACTCTGCAATTCCATTTCTAGGGCATTCTGGAAATGACAAAACGGTAGAAATGGTGACTGGATTAGTGGCAGCCGGGGATTAGGGATGGAGGAAGTTAGAAGGTGGATGCCACTCCACAAGGGCAGCAGGGGAGGATCCTTGTGCCTTGGCAGCACTCTGTGCTTTGACTGTATCAATGTCAGTGTTGTGATTAGGATTTTGTGCTAGAGTTTTGCAAAATGTTACCATTGGGGGAAGCTGGGTAGAGAGAGGATCTGTTACTTCTTACAACTGCATGTGAAGCTGCAGTTATTTCAGAGTAAAAATGTTTTACTTAAAAAAGGTACCCTTTACTACTGTAATAATTCATGTGTTTGTCTGTTACTATATGACATCCTTTGAGTGATGGTCTTTTTTTTTTTAAACTAGGAAAAACTGCCGATTGAAGTAAACACATTAAATTGCACACGAGGTTTTGGGAAGGGTGGCCTCTGCCTCCAGCCAGGTGTGGGAACGTTTCCTAGGCTTGCTTTTCTCAACCCCTGCCCCCCTTGCTGTCTGAAGAGCATGCTGGAAAGGCTTGCTAATTCCCGCCTGGAGTCATGTTCAACATTTTTCTGTGATTCTGTGTCCTCTCACAGGCAGATACTAAAGTGTTTCTATAGGTTCATCCAAGAGCACTAAATCTTTTTGTTTGTTTGTTTGTTTTTTAAAAGACAAAGTCTCACTATGTTGCCCAGGCTGGTCTGGAACTCCTGGGCTAAAGCAAACCTCCCTCCTTAGCCTCCTGAGTAGCAGCTTAATTAATCTTTGTAATACATTTCTTTGGTAATATTACAGTCCTTAAACTTTTTTCCCACATTGTCACTTACAGCCCTTCCTATCTGCAACTGTGAGGCAGGTGGTATTTTCATCATTTTTGACCCACCTCCGAAAAGGTAAGTGGTTTGCTGGAAGTCCCACAGCCTAGCCCCAGGCTTTGGGCTTCTGTCTCTTGGACTCGCGGGCGCTTCACAGTATGAGCGGGCCTGGCATTTTATCAAGGAAAATATCTTTTTATTTAGTTATTATATACCATCTCCATTTTTCCTAAGAAGAAAGGTGGTTTTAACCCCAAAAATACAATTAGTAATATACATAAAAATAGAAGACTCAGTAAAGATTGAAAATGTTTGTTAAAATCTTAATTCCTAACTTTGACATGTCTGTTTGGACCCGTAAAAACATTGTTGCAGACCAAACCAGGAACCACTGCACTTGACTTTACCTTTGGGTTGGGGTTTTAAATTTCTAGAGTGGTACTGATAACCAGATTTTATTTTACTTTACATATGTATGTATTTGTTTAGAGGTTGGATCTCAGTCTGTCACCCAGGCTGGAGTGTAGGGGTGTGATCGTAGCTCACTGCAGCCTTGAACTCCTGGTCTCAAGCAGGCCTTCGGCCTCAGCCTCCTGAGTGCTTGGGACTACAGGCTCGCGCTACCGTGCCTGACTAATTTTTCTTCTTCTTCTTTTTTTTTTTTTTTAACATAACCTCAAGATTTTATTGTCTTCATAATAAAAGATGCTTAGAAGTGGATCAACTTGGCCTTCTCTTCTTATCTCCTCCCAGTTCAAAATGCTTGCATCTTTTAATAGCCAGCATTCTTCTAGATCTGCAGTTGGGCTGACACACTCAAGCCCCTCAGCACAATCTTCTTTGTAGTCTTAGCCTTTTTCCGGAAAATCGGCTTAGTCTGCCCACCATAACCACTCTGCTTCCTATCATAACACCGCTTTCCCTGGGCATACAGAGAATCCTTGCCCTTCTTGTATTGTGTCACTTTGTGGGGTTGGTGCTTGCCACATTTCTTACAGAAAGTCCGGCAGGTTTTAGGAATGTTCACCATGTTTGCGTGCGCGCTATCTGCAACGAAAAAAAGCAGTTTTTCTTATTTTTTGTAGGGACAGAGTCTCACTATTGCCCAGGCTGGTCTCAAACTCCTGGCCTCAGGCAATCCTCCTGCCTTGGTCTCGCAGAGTACTAGGATTACAGGCGTGAGTCACCACACACATCCGATAACCAGATTTTAGATTGGTATCACCTGGCTTGGTTGCTGTGTTAAAATTATTTTCAATGTGTCCTTGATCATGTGGTTATGTAAAAGTTTAAGGAGTCACCAAGAGACTAGTATAAGTGTATTGTTTCAGTTCACAGCCCAGGATAGGCAGGCTTCAGAGGTCAGGAAACCAGGGGCTAGGTTGAGTCTGTGTGAAGTGCAGAGCCTAATTGGGTCTCTAAGATAAACATCCACTTCAGGACCATTCCCCCAGAGTCCATCAGAAGGAAGGCTGTAAGATTTTTTGAAATACCTTGGAAGATGGGTGGGGCCATACCTTTTAGGGTGTTGCCCGCCACATCCGTTAATTCCAGGAACGTTTGTTGATCCGTGCATGCTAAACTCGGGCATGTTTCTTTTCCAACAGCAAGTGCCACAAACCTCATATTGTAATTAGTAAGAGGTCAGAAAGATGGCCATCGCGCCACAAGCATAATGTTTTGTGGTTAAGGTTCTGTAACTGTGCCTGCTGTGGGTGGGCTGGTTGCAGGAACAAAAGAAAGAAACCTGATTCCTGCGTATTAGAACATCCCAAACCACACAGAGATCATGTTTGAAATCCTGATACTTTACTTACCACTTGTTCCTGCATTTGTTCCTTTCCAGAGTGTCGAGCTTTGCTGGTGCCCAGGTTTGAATCATAACGTGGCTGCCGGAGCAGCTTTGTTCAGCGTTTCACAGCTTTCGTTTAAAGTTAGGTTGGTAGGGGCCGCGAAGTGTTGAGTGTAGGTGGGTGCTGTAGGCTTCTCGCCAGCAGTGTTCATCACTGAAAATCCTCTCAGAAAGGTTTCTGCTCACTCTGAAAACGCCTGGATCGGTCAATGAGATGAATTCTCGGAGGCTTGCTTGGATGACAGATCTGGGCTCACATAGAGACGAATGAGGTCGGTTTTGTTGCTCTGCAAAGGAGTGATAATTCCAGTTTTTAAACATTTGTTATAGTGCAGATAATTAGCACTCTTACTTGCTCTGTCCACCTGAATCAGGAGGCATTGCCACCGTGCCTGGTCTAAGGAAAGAGGGCCCAGGGATGAGTGGACGACAGCACACAGGCCAAGTGTGGTCATGAGAGCCAGGCAGGTTCCAGCGAGGTCCTTCAGGGGTTCCCTTGTGGGCCTGCCTCTCAGAGCAGAGGAAGATGAAGTGAGCACGCCCACCATAGTAAAAGGATGCCTACGTTTCTCGTTTTTAACAGTGAAGACAGCAGATGGACACCTACATGCAGGACACTGATGTGAAAACAGGTGTATCGGGGGCGTGTGCATGTCCTGGAAGCATTTTGGACGGGGTGATTTTTAGAGGCAGGGTCTCCCTCTGTCACCCAGGCAGGAGTACAGTGGCAAGATCGTAGCTCACTGCAACGTCAAACTCCTGGGCTCAAGTGTTCCTCCCGCCTCAGCCTCCCAACTAGCTGGGACTACAGGAGTGAGCTGCTGTTGGTGGCTAGGGGTGATATATTTTTTTTAATTTATTTTAATTTTTATCTTTTAAATTGATAAAATTATTTATATTTAGATATACAGCATGTTTTGATATGTGTGCATTGTGGAATGACTAAATCCAGCCACCTTGCCTTCTTTTCTGTATGCATTTGCTTAGTATAACTTTGCCCATCCTTCCATTTTTTTTTTTTTTTTTGAGACGGAGTCTCACTCTTTTGCCTGGGCTAGAGTGTGGTGTCAGCCTAGCTCACAGCAACCTCAAACTCCTGGGCTCAAGCAATCCTTCTGCCTCAGCCTCCCGAGTAGCTGGGACTACAGGCATGCGCCACCATGCCTGGCTAATTTTTTCTATGTAATTTTAGTTGTCTGATTAATTTCTTTCTAATTTTTAGTAGAGATGGGGTCTTGCTCTTGCTTAGGCTGGTCTCGAACTCCTGAGCTCAAACAATCCGCCCGCGTCGGCCTCCCAGAGTCATCCTTCCATTTTTAACTTTTGAGAATCTCTCTGTTTTAGATGTGTCTCTTGCGTACAATATATTGTTGGCTTTATTTGGGATATCTTTTTTTTTTTTTTTTTTTTTTGAGACAGAGTCTCACTCTGCTGCCCGGGCTAGAGTGCTGGGGCGTCAACCTAGCTCACAGCAACTTCAAACTCCTGGGCTCAAGCAATCCTTCTGCCTCAGCCT
>RJWJ010019899.1:0-29716 GCA_004363605.1 Indri indri | reverse complement strand
ATTCATGTAGGCTTAACTGCAAATCTGAATCTCTTAGCCATATATTCATTTTTATTACACTATAATTCATTTTCTTTCAGAACCTGATTTTTTTTAGATACAATTTTATTTCATTTATTTCCCAGGCTTATAATGTCCCTTATTTCACAGAAATGATACTTATTTCTATATGTAAAAAGAACTTGCACTAATGACGACAGAGTATTTACAGGGCAGAAGGCTAGCCATCCATTACTATCTTTCAATTTTCAAACTTAATTTTGTAGAAAAGTCAAATTGCCCTTGGGCATCTCAATTTCCTCAACGGTTCTATAAATGAGTACTAAGATTATCCAACGTCATTGAGTATTATATTGACTCACAAAATAACCTTTGCAGAAAACTTGGAGATCAAATGAAAGTAATGCCTTTATATAATAAAAGTATGTTAACTATAGAATATTTGTGCCACTCTATAAAATAGTCAATGTTAGAAGTAAAATATTAGTATGATAACTAGAATTAAGTTAATTTGATGAAAGATTCTAATAGAGAGTAGAAAAACCTGATCTTGGAGAATTAGAAGCTCCGGCTTGAGGAGAATTATTTAAAATATGCATGATTTCCTGGACATTGAAAAGGATCTGTTTATTTTCTGTTAAGATGAGGTATTTAGTTACCTTTTTAGTCTCTAAAGGCGCTGACATGCATATCACTTTTGCCAATTCCTTTGCTAAAATTTCCCTGTCCAGAATATTTACAAGGAAGACTGGGAGAAGAGCAAAGCCAAGAAGTTCGACATTAAAGTGGACGCCATCCCCCTGCTGGCAGCCAAAGCCAACAGCAGGAACTTCAGTGATGTGAGTGTGGCCTGGGGACCTGGGCAGGGTGTCCTCAAGGACCACGTTTCCTGGTGAGTGGGATCTGGCATGTGTGATGTCTTTGCAGGTGATGTACAAGAAAGACTATGAGAAAAACAAAGGGAAAATGATTGGAGCCCTCAGCATTGAGGATGATCCCAAGATCCTACACTCCTTGAAGACAGCCAGAAACCAGAGTGATGTGAGTGTCTCCGTAAATCTGTGTCGTTTTCAGACGTGCACACTTCCTGTTCAGTATAACCTGGATAGGATGTTAGCCTAACTGACACCTCAGATTCAGGATGACAAATCAAACGTGAAACCTTTACCCCGGTGGTAAAGGAAGGTGAACTTCCTCATTCTTGTTGATATCTCTGTACTCTGAGATGCCAGTGAATGTTGCAATAGTGTGCTTAATCTCCTTAATGTCCCCTGTTTTATTAGAAGAAAAAGTGTACTAGCAATATCATTTTCTTTATTGTTTTTCCTAGAAATGAGGTCAATATCTCAGTATGTACAAGTATATGAATATGTGCAAGTATGTATTCATTTAATGTCCTGAACTGGTTAAGGTAGTTTACAAAAATATATTCAGAAAATTAAAAAGCAGGAAGTGAGAAAATCAGTTTAAAGACAAATAAAGTAGGAAAAACTAGATGAAGCATAAGCTCAAAAGTGAAATATTTTGTTTTAAGAATTTTATAAAATATTGCTCTTAAAGACCTTAGAATACTTATTAAAAAATAAAATAAAACTCTTTACAGAAATTGCTTTTCTAATTCCTAGCCCCCCCAAAAAATGCTCCCTATCACTCCGTATATTTACCAGTATTCCTGTCTTTATTGAGTCCAGTTTTGGATTTCTATATGAGAGAAGTAAAAGAGAAAGTGAAGAAACGTATAATACATACAATGAAACAAAAACCCCTCCATGTATTAGTGCTATAAAGAAAAACCTTAGGCATTAATGATAAAAGCCAACTTCCAGAGGTGTTGTAAAATTTGTTTTCACCAAGTACTAACCTGAATACTTTTCTGGGACTATACCTAGGTGTTTAAGGTCCACTTTACAGCTTATGCCTCATTTTACACTCAATTCATTTTCCTTCAAACACATTCAAATGCCAAGAATTATTTTCAGATAAAAAAGTTGCTTAAATTGCAGAATTGGTGTGCTCTAATTTATTCAATCTAAAAATATTAGCTGATGAGATTATATAAGACATGAACCTCTACCGCATCCATTTGGGTGTTTGCTTTATGGAAAACAGATGCTAAGAAACTACAAAGTTTGCCCCTCTGGTTAAAGGATAGGCATGACATGATAGGCTTTTATTCCATGAGATCTGTATAATTTTCTTTTCCCGTTGACAGAGATTGTACAAGGAAAACTACGAGAAGACAAAAGCAAAGAGCATGAACTACTGCGAGACCCCCAGATACCAACTTGACACTCTGCTGAAGAACTTCAGTGAGGTGCGAAAGACCACGGTTACCCCTGGGGTTGCAGGGCTTTCCTACTGTTTGACAAATAACTGTTAACGTCACTTATGTGTGTTTTCTTTCTCAGGCTAAATATAAAGATTCATATGAAAAGAATATTTTGGGACATTATGTAGGCAGTTTTGAGGACCCATATTACACACACTGCATGAAAGTTTCAGCTCAAAACAATGACGTAAGTTTGAAGAAAATTGTTCAAGCCTCACGGTGACATTGTCTGGGAGCAATAACAATCATGATCGCTTCTTGTTTTTTTCTAATTACAGAAAAGTTACAAAGCAGAATATGAAGAAGATAAAGGGAAGTGCTATTTCCCTCAGACAATAACACAAGAATATGAAGCAATCAAGAAGCTAGACCAGTGTAAAGATGTAAGTCAACTGCCCTGAATTCTTGAAATTGGGTTTGGGATTCTTGTGACATCTAGTGGTAAATTTAGCAGGAGTTTAAATGCTAACATATAGTTGCTAGCAGGAGATATTCAATTTTAAATTTTTTTGGGGGGGGTGCATGGAATTGAGGAACATGACAATTATTTACAAAGAGATATGTTTGTTACAAAATAATTTCAGGTTTTATGAATCTTAATTTCCGTTAGTTTGCATATACATGAATTTGGAGTAAAAGGAGGACATGCAGGTTTGTGAGAGACAAGTGTTCACCTTCAACAAACCTGCACGGGGTGCTAGCATGCGCCAGGCACTGTCCTTGGTGCTGGGGAAAAGTACGGAATAAGTAGGCTGCCTTGCACGGCTTCCACTGGAGTGGAAGAGACAAACAATAAACCCAGGAAGAGAACACGGAAACAAGAAAGATGTCAGGCAATGATAAGAAAATGAATGTAGGAGGAATTCAAACAGGACAATGTGAGAGAGAGTGACTGGATGGGCACCGTAGGTTGGGTTGTCGAGGAAGGGCTAGGACAGGAATGTCCAGCCATGCCGGGTCAAGGAAAGGGCGGCAGGAAGGACAGCCTAAGGTGAGAACAAGCTCAGCATTTAAGGAGTTGAAAGGATGAAGTGGCTGAAATGTGTTGGGGGAGGGGGGAGTAGCAAGAGGTGGTAGGAGAGGAAGGAGGGATGGAGTCTGCAGGGCTCATAAGCCGAGGTACAGTTTAGGCTGAATGCCAAGTTCAGGGGAGAGCCATGGTAAAAGGCTTCAGCAGGGGAAGGTTAATCTGGTTGCTGAGCTGCAGCAGGCAGCAGACCAGAGGCAACTTCAGGAGAGAGGAAGAGAAGGTGGTGGGGGAAAGAAAGGAAAGAGGGAAAGAGAGAGAGAGAGAAAAAGGAAGTGAGAACATATCAACTAAGTTTTCAGGAACAAAACAAACTGTATTTTTGCCGGGAAAATTTTTATACATTAGTGTGTATATAAATAAGAATATAAAGATATAAAATACATCATAAAATTTCACTAAAGAGCATCTTCTTTTCTAGCATACCTACAAAGTTCATCCAGATAAGACCAAATTCACGGCAGTCACTGATACTCCTGTACTGTTGCAAGCACAGCTCAACACGAAACAGCTTAGCGATGTAAGTGCATTGATTTATGCAAGTGGGGTGACCCAGAGTGCTTCGCTTAATTTACATGCTTAATCTTCATGGACTCATCTACCATCCCAACAATGTCATTTTTTGAGATTTGTTTAATAAAATGCAGATGAAGCTGCTAGGTTGAATTGTAGCCTGAGGAAAACAGTGTTAGACAATAATAAAAATAACTACTATTTCTTCAATAACTCATTGATTTTTAATGGGAATATCTTAGTTATTCATTAGGATCTGTCACATGCACACTAAAACTTCATGCCAATTTAAATAAACAGTGACAGCAAAAGTATCTATTTGAGTAGGTAACAAGGCAAGCATTTCCCATTCTTCAGTTTTCCAACAAAGACAAGAGCACAGGACCAAGAAAGACATCAGATAATGATAAGAAAATGAATATAGCATGATGCTACAGAGTTAAAATGGGAGGATGTCAGAGAGAGGGACTGGATGGGCATTAGATTGGGTGATCAAGGAAGGTCGAAGGCAGGGATGATCCAACCACGCCAAGATCAGGGGAAGGGCAGCAGTGCTTCTCAGACATCCACATTCATGCGGTCACCTGCTGACCCTGTGAAAGTGCAGATTCTGAGTCAGTAGATCTGGAGGGGCCTCCAAATTCTGACTTTCTAATAAGCTCCTAGGTGGTGCTGATGCTGTGGTCAGTAGACCACACTTTGAGAAGCAAGGTGCTAACACAGCTAAGTCCTGAAGTAGCACACCTTTCTCAAGACGGGAGAATGAAAGATGCAGTTTGTCCTATAAAACGTGTCTTAGTAACACAAATTAGCTCATATGCAATTGGTAAAGAGGGGAATGGCATCAGCGTAACACAGAAGTCACATTAGTTCACATGCAATTTTCCTAGTATGTTAATATTTTGTGTTCCCAGTGAAGAACAGCTAAACACTAACAACCCTGACCCAGCTGAACTCGGCAAGCTGCAGAGGATACAGTGCTATATGTGGTGCCCAGTCACCAACACTTCTCTTATCAGCCTCGATAGGCCACAGGCTCTGTCTTGGACGTGTTTCTTACACAGTTCTTTTCAATCTTGTACATTTTGCCTTTGGTTCCAAAATTCTCCAGCCTCATTCCTTCTTTATACTTTTTTCCTTCTGCCTAATAACACCTTTAAAAATTTTAAATAAAGTCCTCTGTTTAATATTTTAAATAAGAATTTACGTATCTTTTACACTGTGCTAGCATAATATTTTATTTAGAATTATTACTGGTTTTCGTTAGGGCTCTGACTACAGAATTTCATGCCCTCCAGACATACTCTAGCATTGTAGATCAGATATATGTTTCCCATGTACACACAGATATATGTATATATATTATAATAGCACCAAACACACACACACACACACACACACACACACACACACACATGCACACACACTGTAATAATACCTACAACATGGGATCCCAAGGTTTGGTTACACAGTTGTCCCTCCTTATCCACAGTTTTGCTTTCTGCAGTGTCAGTTACTCGAGGTCAATCATGGTCTGAAAATATCGAATGGAAAGTTCCAGAAAGAAACAATTCATAAGTTTTAAATTGTGTGCTGTTCTTAGTGTGATGAAATCTTACACCATCCTCCTCTTTCCCTTTTTTATGACAAGAAGAAGGGTGAGCACAGTACAGTAAGATATTTTGAGAGACACAGAGACAGACCACAGTCACATAACCTTTATTACAGTAATTGTTCTGTCTTATTATTAGATATTATTGTTAATCTCTTACTGTGCCTAATTTACAAATGAAACTTTGTCATAGGTATGCATGTATAGGAAAAAACAGTATAAAAATAGGGTTCGATACTACCCATGGTTTCAAGCATCCACTGGGGGTCATGGAACATATCCCCTGAGGATAAAGGGGGGTTACTGTACCATGATCCTTAAAAAAGGGAGTGAGATTTCTGATCCTGTGCTGGACTTTGACTGGATTGACTATCTCTGAGGCATTTTTCTAAAAAAGACATGAATACCTTAGTGATATGCACTGTTCTACATTAATTCAAGGATGTTCCTACCCTGAACTGTCTGAATATACTTTATTGTTTTTCAGCTGAATTACAAAGCAAAGCATGAAGGTGAGAAGTTCAAGTGCCATGTCCCAGCAGATGCTCCAGAGTTTATCCAACATAGAGTCAATGCCTATAATCTGAGTGATGTAAGTACCAAAGCCATAGGAGCTGATGTTTGGTGTGCATGAAAAGAGAAAATGTTATAGGCATTTTAAAAGATAGGATTAGGAATTATGTAAATAAACAACTATTGAGATTGATATCAGAATATAAGTGGAGCTTTTAAGGCCAAATGCTCTTAAGACTCTTACTTAGCTATCAGATTTCATTTTCCACAGTCTCTTATTGTCAGCAGCATTGTCTCAATTACCCCTCTGCTAATCCCTGGGGCTTTACAAGATCTCTGCCATGTAAATGTCACACTTGACCTTCTCCAAGTGGTTATCATTTTATATTATCCTTTGTATATAAGAATAGCAGAGTCTTTAGAAAGTTTACAGAACATTAAAAAGAGTATAGTATGCTTATTTATTGGTAGGGAGAAAGAAAGTGGATGATAGGTATATCAATAGTTGTGTTACCATTTGGTAAATATAGTATTTATAGGTGAAATAAGTCTATATGTACACATTTTCAGTCTGCTTTTTATTTTTACTAGATTAGTCTGTGTTTGATGTTGTTCTTATAATTCCTCTGCTGAATTTCTCCTGTCCAGAATATTTATAAGCTAGACTGGGAGAAGAGCAAAGCCAAGAAGTTCGACATTAAAGTGGACGCCATCCCCCTGCTGGCAGCCAAAGCCAACAGCAGGAATGCCAGTGATGTGAGTGTGGCCTGGGGACTTGGGCAGGGCGTCCTCAAGGACCACGTTTCCTGGTGAGTGGGATCTGGCATGTGTGATGTCTTTGCAGGTGATGTACAAGAAAGACTATGAGAAAAACAAAGGGAAAATGATTGGAGCCCTCAGCATTGAGGATGATCCCAAGATGCTGCACTCCTTGAAAACGGCCAAAAACCAGAGTGATGTGAGTGTCTTTGCAAATCTGTCTTGTTTTCAAGATTTCTTCCCTGTTAACATGCCGAAGGGTAGGATTGTGTAAAAGGATTTCATGCCCATGGCTCTAGCATATTCCCAAAAATCTGCTATCAAGAACTTTAGAATGATGCCTCAGATTCTTGCACCTCTCACTTTGAGGGGAGAAATTACTGATTTGTACTTTATGTCCATTTCACTTTGAAAAACGTATCCATCAATGTTTAATAGAATATTGATTGTAGTTGTCAAACCTTTTTGGAAAACATCACCAGATGTTTTCATCTTTTCTTCTAATCGAAAAATATTTTGTAAATGATAATTTTAGAACTATACTTTGGAAGAAATTCATGAGTCACAAATGAAAAAAATCTTAATATAGCTATTAATATCATTGCTCTTTATTGGCTTTAGTAATCAGTGTTGGTCTAGATCCAAGAAAAATACTCCATTGATTATAGGTCCCTTTGAGAATCTGATAAAAGAATTGGACTATCTAGAAAATAAACATTTTTTTTCATGCCTTTTGCCTGAATTTCAGGGAACTCATGGCTTCCCTAAGTCTTGTTTATGGGTCACGTATCATTTTTCAGTTAAAATTCTTATTGCTGGCTGGGTACAGTGGCTTACGCCTGTAATCCTAGCGCTCTGGGAGGTTGAAGTGGGAGGATCGATTGAACTCAGGAGTTTGAGACCAGCCTGAGCAAGAGCGAGACCCCGTCTCTACTAAAAATATAAAAACTAGCCGGGCATCGTGGTGCACACTTGTAATACCAGCTATTCAGGAGGCTGAGGCAAGAGGATAGGTTGAGCCCAGGAGTTTGAGATTGCAGTGAGCTATGATGATGCCACTGCCTCTAGCCCGGGGAGATGGAGTGAGACTCTGTCTTAAAAATATAAAAAATTCTATCACAGAGAGACAAACATTTACTATTGCAAATTATGGTATTTTCTGTGTTTTACAAAATGTTTAGAGAATCCTTTAAGAGTGGTAAGAATATTCAACAGATATTAGTTCTTCATGATGAAAGAGAAGGGTGTTTGTATCATTTAATTTTAACCATGCATTCATATAATGATTTATCTTCTTTAACTCATTTTACACTTACTTTATAGTCACACAGCACTTTAAAACATCCAATTCAGTAATTTTCTCTAGTAACTTCACACTGAATTATGTCAGTAGATAGCACTTATATATCACACAACCCGTCAGAATCTATCACAGACCCCAACAGTAGGCACATAATAACTGTTCAACGAAAGTTTGTTAATTGATTGATGTTGGTGACCAGATGAGACAATAAATGAGTCATTCTTTTATAATATCCAGGCAAAAATACTAAGCTGTAGGTATAGAACATGTGTAGCTTTTTAAAAAGAATCTTTTAAAGCCATTTGGATGTTTGACGACATTTTATATGTGCTGGTATGTGTGAGCTGGTGTGAACATGAACAAAAGAGTCAAAACAATTTTGTCAAAAACACTTCCACACATTAACTGCTGTTGCAACATTGCTTTATCAGTTTATTCCTAATAAAAACAATTTTTTCAATGTTCCCTATCAGAAAGTTCCCATATTTTATTTTTATAAACCATGGTCTAGACTTTATAATTAAGTGAAAAATGTATTCAGTGAAAGTGACTGCCCACAAAATAGAAGAAGGAAGATCAATTTCTTTAAGAAAGCTAAAAGGTAGATCATATGCAAAAGGAATCGCTATAGAAGATTTGTAATGCCTATCTGTACTTGCTAACTGGGTTCACTGTTTTTAACATATATGTGATTATGGGGAGATAAGGTGAGTTTACAATTTTTCTAAAGACAGTGGGTCAGAATTTTTCTGTCTGTTAAGGTAACTGGTGAGTGGAAATGATGAAGCTGGGAATTTCACCTAATTAGCACCCTGTCCGACCATTCCAGAAAACCAGACAATGAAGGTATCTCTTGAGGCCCGGTCAGGACATTTGGTTTATAAGAACACTGTGCATAAGGGCTGAGGTTACTTTAATGGCTTATTTTCACAAACTTTTCTCCTTCGAGGTCTTTTAACTGCTGCAATCTGAAGCTTCTTTTAAATTGTTAACAAAATTAAACTTGGTATGAAAAAAACCTTTGGGATTCTCAGTGGGGCTTATCTACTGTCTAGAATATAATAGGTTGAAGAATCAGCAACTATCCATTTTTAAATGATTCTATAAAGCCAACAAGTTAAGTCTACAGCCCCTCTGTATGCAGTAGGAATTTCATAAAATTATATTGTCATGCGATTATCATTAATTTAAAAAAATGCTTCTTTACTGGAAAACTCTTCAAGGGTTGGATTACATTAATAGAAACAACACTTGTTAGTGGTCCTTGAGAAATACTGTTTAAAAAAAAAAAATTTCCAGTGGAAGCAGAAGCTGTAGCCCATTCTCATGTCTGCTGTGACTCTCTGACAGTTGCTCTTTGATTTGGGAAGATCTATGTGTGATTTTTTAGGGGGGTTTCAGTGATGTGTAACATATGAACAAATTTGGGGGCAAAATAACTGCCCACATGTTTGGATCTGTTTCCATGACTTGTATTTATTGTTTATGAGAGATCTCTGTGCTTTTCTGGAAATCCATGGAGGGAGAATTTGTGGTCATAAATGCTAATTTCCTATTCACAGCGTGAATATCGAAAAGACTACGAAAAGTCAAAAACTGTCTACACGACACCTCTTGATATGCTCCAAGTCACCCAGGCTAAGAAATCTCAGGAGATTGCCAGCGACGTGGACTATAAGAACATCTTACACAGTTACAGCTACCCCCCGGATAGCATCAACGTGGACCTCGCCAAGAAAGCTTATGCACTGCAGAGTGACGTGAGTAACCAGGTTTTCTCTAGTCCCTCTTTTGAAGGTGGAAACTGAAAAGTATTTCTAAATTGGGTAAGGTTTTGGCCCTTCTCAGAGGTGTCTGCGTTGTCCTTTGTATGTAAGCAAGTATGTGATGGGAAAATGGCCCTTGTGGTTCTGTAAGAGCCCACCCTTCAGGGTTGGGGAGACCTGGGTCTGGCTTGTGCTCCATCACTATTTCCCTCTGGGAAAGTTACCAACCTTGCTGAGTCTGGAGTTTTCCTCTGTAAAATGGAAATAAAACAAAAACATTGTTTGGAGGATTTAAATGCATGCAAAATACTTAGCGTGGTGCCAGGCCCTGGTGAGTTCTCAATAAATGTGCACTATTATTATCATCACCATCATTATAATCATCACATTCATCATTATCAGTGATTTTTTACTTAGATAGCTGTTTTGTCTAAAAAGAAAATATATCATTTACAATATCAGTTTTTATAATAACTGGGTTTTTTTCCACAGATCAAAACTCCTTTAAGCAAATCAATTTGTCTGAACTAACCAACTGAATACTTTATCCTAACAACTCTGTTTTTTCAAATGTGGTGACATACACATAACAAAATTTACCATCTTTACCATTTTTGAGTGTACGGTTCAGGTGTGTTGTGTATATTCACATTATTGTGCAACCTATCTCCAGAACTTTTTCATCTTCCAAAACTGAAACTTTATAGTCATTAAATGACAACTCCCATGTTCCTTGTTCCCTTAGTGTGTGACAACTGCCATTCTACTTTTTGTTTCTATGAGTTTGACTTCTTTACATACCTCATATATGTGAAATCATACAGTATTTGTCTTTTTGTGACTGGCTTGTTTCACTTAGCATAACATCCTCAAGTTTCATCCACGTTGTAGCATGTGTAGAATTTCCCTTCTTTTTAAAGGCTGAATAATATTCCTTTGTATGTATGCACCGTATTTTGTTTATCCATTCACTGTTGGTGGACATTTGAGTTACTTTAGCCTTTTAGCTATTTTGAACAATGGTGCTATGAACGTGGGTATAAATGTCTCTTTGAGATCCTGCTTTCAATTCTTTTGGGTGTATACCCAGAAGTTGGATTGTTGGATCATATGGTAGTTCTATTTTTAATTTTTTGAGGGACCACCATACTGTCTTCCATGCTGGCCACACAATTTTACATTCCCACCACTAACAATTTTATTTTATGCATTGTTATCCTACTTGTTATTTGTTTAATATTGCTGGGTTTCTTCATCCCAAATAGATTGTGAGCCTCGCAAGAGCAGGATCCAATTGCTTTCTTGATTTTTCATTCCAGTTAAAAGGCCCACACTAAAAAACAATTTGAATTTTGTATCTAGGGTATAAGTTATAGGTATCATCTATCGTTAGACAATAAGAGAAGCTCATTATTTTAATAGCATCAAGTAACTGTCCCTCAAATAGGACCAATTCCAAATAGTAACTTCTCCCTTAAGCAAATTAATGAGTGCAACTATTTTAAAGTGTTTTATCAGGCAACGTAGATACACTCCAAAGTGGACTGGTACACATGAAGGGCCATGTGTGCAAACGTTTAGTATAAATAATTGCAATCAAGTCTTATCTAATAAAAAATGAGCAAAATTATCTACCTTTGATGTAGCCTGCAGTTCTAACTTGACCATAGAAACATAATAGTTAGAGTTCCAGGAAGCAAACATCTCACATTTAATGATCTAAATAGAACAATTTCATTTATTCTTTGAAATGCAGCTTTGAATTGAGCATTTTCCAGATTGGAATTAGAGTTCCACATACTTCATTAAGTTGGAAATAAGGATGAAATGGAATACGTGCCAGTTATGAGGAAAACAAAAACCTAAGGGCTGTTAAAATCTATCATCACAGAAATGTATAAAATAACCTTAAATGTCTGGAAGTTGGTCAGAAATCTTAAAAACATCATTTTGGGTAAAATTTTAATGATTTTATGTAACAAGGATGACACTGAGCAGAGAAATGTAACCTTTCTCTTGGTGTTTTAGGTCGAATACAAAGCTGACTACAACAGCTGGATGAAAGGCTGTGGCTGGGTGCCTTTCGGGTCCTTAGAAATGGAAAAGGCGAAGCGGGCCTCAGACATCCTTAATGAGGTAAAGCCACTGGGTGTGTCCGAGGGAGAGTTGTAAATGTGCTGTGTTAAAACCCTCAAAGCCATGGGAAGTGCCTACTTTTTTTTATTTCAAATTTTTATGGCGGTACATAAGTTTAGGTTACATATATTGCCTTTGCACCACCTGAGTCAGAGCTACAAGTGTGTCCATCCCCCAGACAGCGCGCATCGCACCCATTAGGTGTGCATTTGTCCATCCCCTCCTCCCCGCTCCCACCAGCTCAACACCAGTGCCTCCTTGACTGGTTCATTCTCTAGTCGCTGTTGCTGAGGAAAAGAACTTAACCACATGCGCGAATTCTCCAGGTAGACAAGTACAAACCATTATATTACCAAAATCATTTATGTTAGCCATTCATGATAGAAATATTTTTAACAACTTTACTGAGGTCTAATTTGCATATCATAAAATTCACTTATGTTACCTTGACAAGCTTTAATAAATTCATGTCATTGTGCAGTCATCACTGCAACTGGATTTTAAAAATGTTTCTAGCACCCCAAAAAGTTTCCTCAAAAAATCCCTGCTCTCATTTTCAGGCCCAGCAACCACTGATCTGCATTCTATATCTAAAGTTTTACCTTTTCTAGAAATTTCTTTTGTATCTGGCTTCTTTCACTTTGCATAATGTTTCAGAGGTTCATCCACATTTCTTCATGTGCTCGTATAATTCATTCCTTTTTATTACTGAGTAGTAATTCTTTGTGTGGATATACATACCACATTTTTATTATCTCTTTGCCAGTTGGTAGACATGTGGATTGCTTCCAATTTTGGGTGATTATGAATAATTCAGCTGTTATAGAAATCTTCTTTGAAGAATTATCCTCTATGTCATATTCTGGATGACTTTGAAGTAGTATATAAATTATTATCCAGTCTAAGAAAAAGCAGTGATGACCTTGAGGTTCATAAAGCAGGAAAGTTATCTGTCCCTCCTCTGTCAACAGCTAAAAATTCTCGCTGTTGTCAGGTGAATACATCATCAAGGAAGACAGACTATAGAAAGGACAGAGGGGCTGAATGAAAGTTGTCTTCCACATTCAAGATTTTGTTGTTCCTATTTGCTGCTTTTGTTTGTTTTTGGTGAAAAACCATTTTGTCTGCTGAGAGATCTTTCAGAAAATGTTCTTCTGGGTTGGTGGTTTTCAGAAGCCTGAAGTCGAAAAGAGCGACGTGACTATATATGCAGAAATCGGATGTATAATATGCACAAAGGAAGAGGACTGGGAAAATCAACAGAGGAGAATACAGGGAATAGGGCAGCTAGCAGTTGCCAGCTCCCAGCTGGCACACCTCCCTGAGGTCCACTCTGCGGTGCCTCTTCTGCACTTTAGTGATAACTATGCAATAACTACATTAAGGCTCAAAAAGCCAAAGTCCTGCCTGTCTTATTAATAATCCCTAGCTGTTGCCCTACTTGCTCAATTCCTCCTCCAACAACTGGAGAGCTTCTTTATGCCAGTCGTTGATGGGTAACAGGAAAAATGACATTCCTGAGAACGTGTTAGTGTCATGCAAGGACACTCCAAATCTCCTAGCTTGCTTTTCTGTTAAGCCTTTGGAAAACTCTGTGATGTTTCTGGATTCTGCTTAGCTGAGAGTAACTTCTTTGATGTCATAGGCAAGAAACTGAGAGGAGTCTGTCTGGTTACTAGGAACTGTATGTGTCTGTACCGTCCCAACCCATCCAAAATTAAATCAATTTTTAAAACACTCATTTTTGCATTGTATTAATCAAACCAATCAAGAATCTAGTACTTTCACATTTTAAAATCAGGAAAAATCCTCCTTGTCCCTCTAAAATAAACTTCAAGGATTTTGACATGTTAGCCTTTGTGAAAAATAATCTGATTGTTTTTCTTTTTGATTTGCCAAACAGAAAAAATATCGCCAACATCCAGACACAATCAAGTTTACCCCAATTGAAGATGCTCCAATTACAGTGCAGTCTAAAATTAACCAGGCCCAGAGGAGCGATGTAAGTGTTAATCCTATCTATATTTTAACAAATGTTAACTAATATTAATACAAATAAACTTGTATCTCAACTGTACTGATCACCTGCAGTTATTATGCAATCCGAGGAGTCTCAATTATATGAGCAACTGTATAACCCCCCAGCTGTTCATGAATAAAGCACACTTAATTCATGTCTTTAGAGCAATATATGTTGTGCTAACTGTTCCTTTAGCCATTTGACATTGCTTTCTAAGGAAAAGGCAAAAGGTATTTCTTTTACCAACAAGAAAAACTACAAGCCTGTTTCTAGGAAATACCAGAAAGAATGTATACTGGCACTATACCAAATGGAGGCGTTATATTTTAAGTCAGAGCTAAACCAAGAATCATACATAATCAAAACCACCCCAATCCCTTTAACTGCCCACAAGGTATAACGTAGATATTTGGTGTTTTCCACTTTATTAGCCTTTCCTGTGCTCAGCAAAGTGTCTGCAGGTTAACATTTTTATTGGGTCAGCTCCCTGGGCTGATTTTCACTAGGTGCCCTTACCTAGACTCAGAGGTTCCTAGTGTGTACCAACGGATCTTTGCAAGACTGAACCAGCACTAAGGCAGGACCCTATGCAACTGCATGTTTGACCTTGAATGTCTACAGATACTTGCACGTAATATGGGGACATGCACAGAGTCCCTTAAAACCACCTCTGTTCAATATGATCAACTATGAAATTATCTTCCCGTGTCATTAAATGTTTCTCTCTATTTATTTGTTTGTTTATGCATTTTTTCTCTCCCAGATTGCTTACAAAGCCAAAGGGGAGGAAATTATTCACAAATACAACATGCCAGCAGACCTGCCCCAGTTCATGCAGGCTAAAGTTAATGCCTACAACATCAGTGAGGTGCGTGTGTGGACTCATGGCCTGATGTGCGTGTCCAGCCTTTATTATACTAACGTGGTCTCTGAGCTATATTCGAATGACATTCTTCTTTCAGAATATGTACAAAGCAGACTTGAAAGACTTGAGCAAGAAGGGATATGACCTGAGAACTGATGCGATTCCCATCAGAGCTGCCAAAGCTGCCAGGCAGGCAGCAAGCGATGTAAGTCCAGTCATGGTCACACGCGTGTAACTAGAGAATGTGGGCAGGTGGACTTGGGGTTTGCCTGTTACCCAGAAGTTGTCATGCGTGCTGTCCCCAACTAGAAGCAAGTCTGGCTGAAAACTACTCAGGAAAGAAAGTTCCCTAAATACATCTGAATAGTCTTGGGGGAAAGGATCTGTGTAACTTTCTACTAATCAGTTCTAACAAGCCCCCCCAATTTAAAATTCTCCTCTATAAAGTGACTTACCGTTTAAGCCATAATAGCCGCCTGATGGTAAAATTTTATTTCAAACCTTTCTTAATTTATATGATTTCCCTATTTCCCTTGCCTGTCTTTCTCCCTTCATTACTTCTATAGACTGGTGAATTGGCTCCAAGTTTCACCGCCCCTAATAGTCATTAGGTTCCATTAAAGTTAAAAATTTTATTTTAATTTTTAATTTTTAAAAATTGACACATAATAATGGTACATATTTATGGAGTACATAGTGATGTGATACATGTAATGTACAGTGATCAGAGTAATTAGCATATCCGTCATCTCAAACATTTATCATTTCTTTGTATTGGGAACATTCAATGTCCTCTTTCTAGTTATTTGAAACTGTATAATATTTTATTGTTAACTATAGTCATCCTACAGTGGTACAGAACACTAGAACTCATTCCTCCTGTCTAGCTGTAATTTTGTACCCTTTTGCAAATCTCTCCCTATCTCCCTTATCCTCTCCCCTTCCCAGCCTCTAGTATCATCTGTTCTACTTGTTACTGCTATCAGAGAAACGTTTTTTAAGCTAAGAATTTTATTCCTTATCCTATTTTACTTTAACCCAGATGCGAACTGAAGTCACTTTGCTCTTTGAGATTTAAATAAAATTGGCTCAGGTCCCCACCTGTTGTCCTATAGGAAGTGGAATGACTCCTCCTCCCCTCTGGGTTTCTGCAAATGCTCTGAGGTTTGCGTTTCCCTCCAGCAACCAGTCTGCACATGATGGTCTTGCTTGCATTCGCCAGGCTCTCCTCCTGTGCATCCACTTCTCTTTCTGCTCTGCATGACACAGAGATGAAACACAGCCCCTTCCTTTTGATTTCCCCAATCCCAAGCACAACCTGACTGATGGTTTGAAATGAGGTTTACATTGCATCAATGTAAATAAGTTACAATTGAATAACAAATATCCTTGTCCTGAAAAGACCTCCCGCCCAGAATTTCTCACTGACCCCTTTTCTCTGTGGGTGCTTGCCCCCTGACATCCGCCTTACCACAAACATTCCCCCACATCTCAGTGTCCCAGGGTCCTCTTCTGGCCTCCCCAAGGAAGCTCAGTCCCCCTCACTTTATAATGCAAAGCCAATTAATGTTTACCGACTCCTGGCTCTGGGTCTTCCTTTGAATATCCAAGGATTCATGAAAATTCTACTACTATTACTAAAATTCTACCACTACTGTTATACTAAAATTCCATCACTAATCAAATAGCCAGCTACTTGGGGCTCAAGCGGCACAATATAATTGGCAGAGATTGTGAAATATTTATCTTTTCATTCTCTACCGGTGTCTAAGTGAAAAGGAACAATATAGAGTTATTTTGTCACTGATATGAATTATGGTAACACCCCCATCTCAATCTCTCTTGGGTGGGCAGAAGTGGCTGCAGACAATCAAATGGGTTCTAAATAACATTTTTATTTTAATAGGCTACACTTCAAAGAATATACAGTTGAATAGCTAATGGTTTGGTTATTGAAATACAGTAATTTGTGAGAAGTTCAATTACTTTAAATTATGGCCTCATTGTTCTGTAAAACCTTCAAAATGACATTTTAAATTATGCCCACCTTTGTTTCCAATAGGTTCAGTACAAAAAAGATTATGAAAAAGCTAAAGGGAAAATGGTTGGCTTCCAAAGCCTCCAAGATGATCCTAAACTGGTTCATTACATGAATGTGGCCAAGATACAATCAGACCGGGAATATAAAAAAGACTATGAGAAGACCAAGACCAAATACAATACGCCGCATGATATGGTCAACGTCGTGGCAGCTAAGAAAGCTCAGGATGTTGTCAGCAATGTCAACTATAAGCATTCTCTCCATCATTACACTTACCTTCCCGATGCCATGGACCTGGAGTTGTCTAAAAACATGATGCACATACAGAGTGACGTAAGTGACATTCACTCCACAAGAAAATCCCCCTAAGTTCAGAGCCTGCCATGAAAAGAACCACTGCCCGGCCCTCACGCCTCTTTTCTCCCATCTGCAGAATGCCTACAAGGAAGACTACAACACCTGGATGAAAGGTGTCGGATGGATCCCCATTGGCAGTCTCGACGTAGAAAAAGTGAAGAAGGCGGGTGATGCCCTGAATGAAAAGAAGTACAGACAACATCCAGACACCCTCAAATTTACCAGCATTGTGGACTCCCCAGTTATGGTGCAGGCAAAACAGAACACCCAGCAAGTCAGTGATGTGAGTACAACAAAAGAGAGACAACAGAGGAGATGGAGGGAAGGTTTTCAGAAAAGTTACTATCGGTTCAACATTTTTATTCTTTGGGGCCAATATCTTTTGATTTTAAATTTATTATTTTGTTTTTTTTAATTTAAAAATAAAATTAGAATTATTTTTAGTTTGGGCACTAACGTTTTCTTTTTCTTCTTTCTGGCTTTTTATCTTCCTTTTAAAATTCTTTTCGTTTTTGGACTGCCGTTGAAATACCGTGTTATTGGATAAATTTGACATGACGAGGAAAGTTCTGTTCTAGGACCACACACACACACACACACACACACACACACAGAATTTAAACTTTAGTCCCAGACACTTTACTGTGGCATACTCATTCAATTCTATATTAAATTGCTCATATTTGCTTTTATATATAAAATATTAATGCAGAGAAGTAATACACACAAAAGTATGTTTTTGCTCCTAAGAATTCAGCATACGCAATCATTCTAGAGAATTCTAACTTATGTCTTGGTGGAGACTAGTATTGCTGGCCTACCTGTCCAGAAACAGTGACTATGCTCTGGCTAAAGTCAAAGTTTCTAAAGGAAAGTTTGGTGTATAGAAAAGTTATAGAGACGTCACTTGTTAATTCATTTAATGAATGCTCTCTGAACACCTACTGTGGGTCAGGCCCTGCATTATGTGCTGATGGTGTAAAGATGAGAGAGATGAGGATGGGCGGGATATAGGAATTCACAAGAATACAGCACAAGCGCATAAGACAAAGATGTGGATACAAGGAGAGCACTGCCTGCGGAGAGGTGAATGCTGCAGGAGACGGATGTGTTGAGTAAACATGAGGGAAGTGCTTTGTACCAGGGTAACTGCCTACTGGGGTTTCCCTGACAACTAAGGGAAGGGCGCGTGGTGGAACAGTCAAGAAGGAATGAATGGAAGGACAATGAAGGGTTTGGGACTGTATCCTGATCCATGAGGGTCTTGCATGCTATTTTTTAGAGTCTGGATATTATGGGGTAGGAAACGGGAGATATTGAAGATTTTAATCCACGCAGTCGCATTATCAGGCCTGTGTTTTAAAAGATAACTCTGGCAAAAAGTGCAGAGACTTTGCAGAGGGGAGAGACTGGAGGCCGGAAGATGAATTATCATGGAAGGCTGCTTCAGAAATCCCACGGAAGACTTAGTTGGACTTAAACTAAGGCAATAGCAGTGGGAAAGAAGGAGATGTTTAGAAGGTAGAATTCATGAGATTCTGTGAATGCTTAGATATTGTTAATAAAGGCAGTGAGGAATTAAAGCTAACTCTTGGGTTCCTAGAAGAAATTATTTAGTATTTGGGGATTAATTTAGCTATCAGCCATTTACTTTTGGTACATATATACCAGTTTACATATGATATTCCACCTAGACATGCCTGGGAAATGGGGGTACGTATGATAAATGGTAATTAAGAGATTGAAAATCTACTTGTGATTATGGTTCTATTTTAGTTTTAGGAATTAAGCAATTTATTTCTATTACGAAGAGGAGGATATAGTAAGATTCTTACATCATATACTTTGATGTCTTTTAGTGAAAAATGTATGTAGTTCTTTAAAATAACAGTACAGGGTAAATATGAAGTGGTAAACCTTTCATATTTTTGTGTATAAGAACCCACGTATTATGAGGAAATTATTATATGCTTTTACTGATACAGTTATGATCGGAAAGTTTTCAGCAGAAGTGAAAGACCCATTCTAATGACTATTTTCTCTCTAGGGATAAAAAACAAATGTGAAAAACAAAAAACTAACAAAACTTTAAGGGTTATTAACTCCACTGACAAAGAATAAATTTACCTGGCTTTAGTGAATTCTGTCATTCATGGTAGGGTTTTGTAGTTGAATTCACTTTCTATTGCTGTCTGGCAGTCAAAGATTTTCATTTTCTTAAGGATTTTTTTTTCTCTTTATTTTAATACACAGAGTTTTTGGGTCTTCCTAAAGATAAGAAGATGCTTGTGTTTTTTTTTTTGTTGTTGTTTGTTTTGTTTTGTTTTTTTAAAGAGGAAAACACTTAGGATGATTTTTAACAATAGAAAATAGTGGGGAATTGTGCTAGGAATAACTGTTTAAAGCATGTAATGAATAGACTTTCCTTTTTGCACTATGTGTAATGCTTTTTGTTGCAGATCTTATACAAAGCTAAAGGAGAAGATGTGAAACACAAATATACTATGAGTCCTGACCTTCCTCAGTTCCTCCAGGCCAAGTGCAATGCTTACAATCTAAGTGATGTAAGTAGGGTCTTTGGTGGGGTATGAAATCCAGATCTGACAATAAAATAATAGAATAGAGTAGATGGTGCCTTGACAATTATTTAGGTCACTTTCCCACAGAGCCCCAACCGGAGTGTATCCCATGATGATGGTTCTTCCTCTCTTGGCCCTTTCAAATGCAGGACAACTCGAAAGGATGTAACATTCTTCTTTACATAGAACCCACCATCTAGTCCTCCAAAACTGCTACTTAGTTTTCCTAGTTGTGCACATAGGGAGGATTATTATCCTTCAGAAAAATAAGAATAAATGAAATGTTTTTTGTTTTTTTTTTTTTTTTACAACTCTAAAATTTGTAAAACTGACCGCCAGGTCTTCTCTTGACCTTTCTTTCATAAGACTGAATAATTTCATTTTCTCTAGTTGGTCCTTACCTAGCATGGTTTCCAGAGCCTTTATTACTTCTCTCTGTGTCCACTCCAGTTTTTCAATATCCTGCTTCAGTACGTGCCAAAACCAGTTTGGATGCGACTGCAGCGTCCAGTAATTTCATGCCACACACAAAGTGTCACACTTTGCTAATGTGACTTCCTAAACCAGTACGTGCCAGAGGGGATCCCTTTAACGTATATCTGGAAAAGAACAAAACAAACCCAGCAGTTGAGGAATTGCTTCAGCTGATTAAGGTGCAGGCGCTGACATCCTTCTTTGCGTTTCCATCCAGGTCTGTTATAAACGAGACTGGCATGACTTGATAGCCAAGGGCAACAACGTGCTGGGTGACGCTATTCCCATCGCCGCGGCCAAGGCATCAAGAAACATTGCCAGTGATGTGAGTAAAAAAAATCTTAGGTGAAATTTAGGTGGCTGCTTTTTTAAAAAGTAATCGAATGTGTTCTTTAGATTGATACCTTATTGAAAGCAATATGTTGAATTAATGACATTAAAATTCTCCACAAAATATTGTTTTGAAAACCTGTAACTTTTTAAACATTTTTTGTGATTCTTTTCAATTGACCCCACTTGGCGATGCTGTCATAAATCTGTGGCTTTCTCCTCTGATTCATAGCCCAAATTACCTTCGCTGAGACATTTCCCTGACAGCCCACATTTCTTTTCAGCGGGAACACCCTGACTGACACTAACACGTTAAATCCAAATGACTGCCTGCGTTATAATTGTATTCAGAAGATTGAAAGGTGTTACATAAAATGTACAGTTTTTATAAACCACATGGGGAAAAGCCCACTTTCTTTAGGTTATAGTTTTGCTTCATGTAAATTGATGCCCATGCCATCTGTAACAGAAAAATATGCACTTCTACGTCTTCCCATCTTTGAAAAACAAATTTTTTTAAAAGCACACATGCCCTGCAGAGTTTACTGTCACGTACTGTCCCAGGGGCTACAATCTTGGTTTGAGAAAAGAGAAGAAACCAACCAGATGTATAGATCACGTAGGAGACAGGTTGTAAAACTCTGTAACTTTCATTGTAGGGATGGTCCAGAAAATGTCTTCCTCAAAGGTCTGCACACAATACATACCACTATGAAACACATTTTTAGTTTAAGTAGAGAGTGAAGGTCTAAAGTATAAATTTATCCCTTATCCTTTTTTTTTGGCATTTGCACAGCGCTTTGTTTAACATACGTAGAAATTAATTGATAATCCTTTTTCCTGCTAAGCCCTTGTTTATGAATTGATGCTTAAACTGCAGGAGCTGAGTTTGTAGTGTTTAGGTGGATTTGAATAGTCTTGCATAAACATTGAGGCTTTGACCTATTATGGGACAGCTCAATATTTATCCCATTGATGATCCTATCTATGACATCCGCAGAACCGCAGAACTTTTGCGGTTAGGTTTTTATTAACGGGAATACCCCATGGCTGTTCCTGCCCTTACTGTAGCTCCTCAATTCATTTGCAGCTGCTTTGGCAGTGAGCTTGCGGAGCGGGTGCTGATAAACGGGCTGGGTGAAGGCCCAGCTACCTGCATGGCTGGTACTCACATCCATAATGTAAAATAATGTGTTAGATTAGGAAAACTCACATCTTTGTGAAACCAAGACATATCGATCTTATATTTGGAATGTGTCAAGCTCATATTAGGTGTGAAAATTCGGTTGGTTTTAGATAAAGTTTTATGTACAAATGATCTGTAGGAGTCATAGCAAAAAACAAGAAACTAGTCTTGAATTTATCATGACACTCCCTTGACACCCCGACAGCATTGGAAATAAATGTTTTGCACTCTGAACTTTCTGGAGGTGGGTGTGGTTTGCATTTTTTTGCACACTCTTCAGAAAGTCATAATGTTCTAAGTGCGTCTGTGTGTGAATGTAATTGCTGCACTAATGTTATCAATGCCTGGGACTTTGCTAACCAAATTCTGTCTCCACAGTATAAATACAAGGAAGCTTATGAGAAGGCAAAGGGGAAGCATGTGGGTTTTAGAAGCCTCCAGGATGATCCCAAGCTGGTCCACTATATGAATGTGGCGAAGATGCAATCTGATCGTGAATACAAGAAGAACTATGAGAACACCAAAACCAGTTACCATACCCCTGGGGACATGGTTAGCATCACAGCTGCCAAAATGGCTCAGGATGTTGTCACCAATGTCAATTACAAGCAGCCGTTACATCATTACACATACCTACCCGACGCCCTGAGTCTCGAGCATACGAAGAATGTGAATCAAATTCAGAGTGATGTAAGTATGTGTAACATAACAGACCGACAGGTGTTTGTACTTAAAGGATGATCATTTCTCTCTATTTTATTAGACTTTATAATACAGTAAGATATTTGAAAAATACACTTTAGAATAAACAACCATTATTGAAAGCCTACCAAAGGCATGGCAGATAAGCTATATTATTGCTGGCTTTCTGTGCTCGTAGCATAATTATTGACATTGTCTCTGTTAACATATGGATGAAAGATAAAACCGTATTCCACTAACTATATAAGCTGCCTTGATTCTGAGCAAGAGGAAATAGGTGTTTCTGGGGGGCCTGCTTTAATGGTGACAGATGTATAATGCAAAACGGGAGAATTCTTTATTCTTTCTGAATTCGGGAAAGGCTTCTTTTTTTCTTTTTTAACTCAAGGTCACACTGTCATCCATGTAAATCTATGTAATGAGTCATCTAAAATGAACTGGAAGGCTTTGTGCTTGCAGCATGATTCATGGAGAGCTGCACAGGGAGGTGTTTAACATTCAGGGCATTTCCTTCTGCAGGGGCCAGATTTCTGAAAGAATTGTCCTCTGTAAAGGGAACAAGCGGTATTCATTTATTGGTGCTCAGTGAAAAATCTCTCCCCAGCTGAGATCAGGAATAACCTAGGTGGACAGTGTGGGTGAAATTCAGTTTTGGAGTCTTTAGTGAAATCAAAAAGAAAGCCCAATTTATTGTCAAAAGTGACAAAATATTTCTTTAGCAGTACCATGGAAATATGTGACCTAGATTCCCTTCTGTGTTGTATAATACACTCTAAAGGATGATCATTTCTCTCTATTTTATTAGGCTTTATAATATGGTAAGGTATTTGAAAAATGCACTTTAGAATAAACGACCGTTATTGATAGACTACCAATTTATTATCAAAAGTGACAAAGTTTTTTTTAGCAGTACCCATGGAAATATGTGACCTAGATTCCCTTCCGTGTTGTACAATAAACCCTAACAACAGGACAGCTTTTTCTTATTACCAAGTTTCAGGTAATGAGCTCTGAGACAGACATAGTTAGACACGAGCATGCTGAAGAGTGATATTCATTTCCCTTGGATAGAATTGAAGATCCCAGAAATATCTTTGAATATTCGCCAGGGTATCTCATATGAGCTGACTCTTTTACAGAACGTATACAAGGACGAGTATAACAACTTCTTCAAGGGCATCGGATGGCTCCCTATTGGTTCTCTGGATGTTGAGAAGGTCAAGAAAGCAGGTGACGCACTAAACGAGAGGAAGTACCGACAGCACCCCGATACCATCAAGTTCACAAGCGTGCCTGATTCCATGGGCATGGTTTTGGCTCAGCAGAACACAAAGCAGCTAAGCGATGTAAGTGGTTTCCCTTCAAAAGAGTTCATCCATAAATAACCCCCGCCCCTGTGTCTGAGCCACTCCGCCATCCTTTTTAATTCAATACGTGAGGATGCATCTAATGTTTGCAAATAAACTCCTTTCAGAGGTATAAGAGAAAGGTTTTACTTTGGAAACAAATGGGAACTTGCACACAGGGGAAAAAGGGAGGGAGAAAAGGGGGGTGTTTCAAATTTGCTTTATTTTACAAATGTAGAGAGTCTGTGCTATTCATGAGCAGACTACCCATTATACATATGAAGTGACATTATTACTATTATTATCTGCAACTCTGAATTGCAAAACAAGCTGTCTGTTGCTGAGTTGCAGGAGGTCTACCTAGCTGCTAGCAAGAGGCACAATGTCCCAATTCCCTTGCATAATGGCCCCATGTTCTGAGAGGCAATCTTAGAGTGAGGTCTCTGGGGAGGAGATAAACAGTTTGTTTGAAGTCATCTGGGGTCTCATTCTGAGACCACGTCTATCTGGATTCTTATCCTTTCAGTCAGAGGCTAATTGCAATGCTCAGTATCTCACATGATTTGGTAATTTCAGAGTTCTCTTAAAATGCCTCCTAGAGAGAGGTAAGTAAAAAGTAAAGACAGGAAGACATTTTATGTTTCTAGCCCCAGATTTTGGAATGCTTTGCTTTCCTTGGGATTTGAGGGTTATCTGTGGATTTTGTTTCTTGGGGTAGTCCCTGTCCCCACGTTACCATGGATGTTTAACAATGAATTCTATTTTAGGGGTAATAAGTGGTGCAGATTGTTTTGATTTCTTTTGCACTGAGTAAGGCATCACTTCTCCTTGTGTTTTTCCAGTTAGCTAGGAAAACTGTATCATCACTGTGTCAGGTCTTCCCCATCCCAATTAATGCTGCCAACATCTACCTGGTTACTCAAGCCGGAAACTTGGCAGTTACCAAGTCACCGTTAACCTTTCCTTGTGTGAACTCCCTCATCTAGTACATCTGCCAGGTCAGCCTCTGCGTAGCTCTCAGCCAACTTGCTGGAGTGCTTCAGTCTTTTAATCACCACGAACCCTAGTTCCAGCTTCCATATCTCTCCCCGGGGCAGCTGCAGAGACCTGTTATCTGACCTCCCTGCCTGGGGTCTCAAACAACAAAAGAGACTGTCCTCAATCATGTCCCTCTTACATGTAAAACCTCCTAGGAATTTTTCCTTGAATGAAAAGTCATTAACTTGGCTGAAAAGGCCCTCCTCTCTGTGGCCCTGCTCTCCCCTCTGTCTAATCCTCCTGGCCCCGCCGGCACATTCCGGCCCTGTGATTTGGGCTGTTTTCAGTTCCTCAAGGCGACCAAGCCATTTTCAGCCTCAGGACCCTGAATGCTCTTCTTCTGCCCAGACCCCTCCCGTTTCTCCAAGTTTGAGCACAAGTGCTACCTCCATAGAGAGCCTTTACTGACCATCCTTGTTTCTTTGCTGTAGTTACCTATTGACAACACATCACAAATTCTAGCGATAGTTTCTAGTTTGCATGTTTATTGTCTGTCTCCTCTACTGGACTATACTCTCCAAGAGCACAGGTCTGCCTCACCACTTTTAACACAGAACCTACCGCCCTGCCTGGCCCGCAGTACTATTCAATGAACTATATGAATACGTCTGCCGGAGCCGTCTCCCTGTGATGGTGTAGGGCAGGCATCGGCCTTGTGCATGGAAAGCACAAATGCTAGCCTTCCTTTTCAAAGGAGTGTGCGCTCGATGAAACTCTCATTACATCAGCTAATGGCATTTGCATGCTGCCTCTTTTGTTGCAGTTGAACTACAAGGTGGAGGGGGAGAAACTGAAGCACAAGTACACTATAGACCCTGAATTGCCTCAGTTTATTCAAGCCAAGGTCAACGCCCTCAACATGAGTGATGTGAGTATTTGGCCTGGAGCCAGGCTGATATTGCTTACATAGGCCTCTGTCTTCCAGTTCTGTGTAACTCCTGCACTGAGAATTTTAGGAGGAGCAAACTGAGTGCATACCCTTTGAATCTCCAGTTGGACCCTCATCATACAATATGAGACTAGAGGCCACCATAGAATTTTGATTAATGAAGCCTTTTCCAATCTACGGGCTGTGACTCATTAGTGGGTTGTAAAATCAGTCAAGTAAATTGTGCTCCATTAAAAAAAAAGAACAAAATGAGATAGACAATATTGGAAAATATAGGATTGCATAGTTTATAGTAAGGATAAGTATTGCTTTGTATGATTTTTGTTTTAATTATTTATTTAAAATTTCCCAAAATGTTTAATTTTCTTTAGAAACTCTCTTTTTGTATGTAACTAGCCTCTCTTGGGTAGTCTGGACACATAGTTGGTGGTGACATTTAAATCCACTGTAATGAATTGTTTCCTTTTTTTAACAAAGTGGGTGAATTCTAATTTAAAAACATAATCAAGGTCAGGCACAGTGGCTCATGCCTGTAATCCCAGCACTTTGGGAGGCTGAGGTAAGAGGATTACTTGAGGCCAGGAATTCAAGACCAGATTGGGCAGCATAGCAAGACCCTATCTCTACAAAAAATAGAAAATTTATCTGGGTGTGATGGCATGCACCTGTAGTCCCAGCTACCCATGAGGCTGAGGCAGGAGGACCGCTTGAGCTCAGGAGTTCGAGATTGCAGTGAGCTATGAGTGGGCCACTGTACTCCAGCCTGGGCAACAGAGCCAGACCCTGTTTCCCCCTTCCCCAAAGAAAACCAAAACAAAACAAAATAAATAAAAATACAATCAGGGAGTGAGGGATGATAAATTACCTATGTACACTATTACAATGTACACTATTCAGGTGATTAATATACTAAAAGCCCAGACTCCACCACTACACAATGTATACATGTAACACAGTTCAACTTGTAAACCTTAAATCTATTGAAATAAAAAAACCCTGAGAAACAGAACAAAACAAAATATAATCAAATTATATAAAATTAATTTCTTCAAAGATGCCTTATAAGCCTGAGTGAGAGCGAGACCCCATCTCTACAAAAAATAGAAAAATTAGCCAAGTGTGGTGGCTCACACCTGTAGTCCCGGCTACTCTGGAGGGTGAGGCAGGAGGATTGCTTGAGCCCAGGAGTTTGAAGTTGCTGTGAGCGATGATCACAACATTGCACTCTACCCAGGGCAGCAGAGAGAGATGCTGTATAAAAAAAAAAAAGATGCCTTAGTCATTCTCCCCAATGATTTTAGGCTTTGTTTTGTCTCCAAATATACATTTCCGTACTTTTGGTTCATTTAAAAAATGTTTTTTCTCATTCTATAAGTAATATGTAAGCATTAAGATCAATTAAAGCTGGGTAGTACTATAGCTGAATTTTTGAATTTTAGTATCCGTACCTTTCTATAAGTTTGAAATACTTCATTACAGAACAACTTTTTTCAAAAGTATTATGTGCTTATCATAGGAAAGTTGGAAAATACAGAAAATTATGAAAAAATAAATGAAAAACTTCTGTTATCCCACATTCAAAGCATTACTTTTCCTTGTTTTGTTATGCAAACATATACATTTTTTGATCGGTTGAGCTTATACTGTATCTATAGTTTACTGATGCTTTTTAATAAAATTTGACTGATACATACAAGATGAACTAATAATCCTGACTTTGTGGATTCTTTTAATAGAAAGGGATATATTATAACATGTTTTATAAGAAACATTTTGGTATCCTATTTTATTTCTTTTTAAATGATATCAACTAATAAAATAATCTTTTTTTTGAAGGCTCATTATAAAGCAGACTGGAAGAAAACCATTGCTAAGGGCTATGATTTGAGACCAGATGCCATTCCAATTGTTGCCGCAAAAAGTTCGAGGAACATTGCTAGTGATGTAAGTCTAATTTGAAAGTAGTAAACACTGTGTATATTTTTAAAGTCTGTACATGATATATGAGACTATATGAACTATATAAAAAAGCAAGTAAAAAAATTATAATATAAAAATATTTCTTAAAATCTAAGTGCCAATGATTTTTTATATTGTTTCACGTAAAATATCTTTAAAAACTTAATGTAATTGTTACAAAGAAGAAAATTCTTTGTTTTTAAACTATGAAATATTTAGAATTTTCATTAGTATTATTGTCATGAGCTTAAAAACCCCTTTTTATTTGGATTTCATCAAGAAAAAAAGTCTTGGTATACTAAAATATCACTAAATCAAAAAAGTTTCCAAGTATTTTAAAAGAATACAATGTTTCAATTTGATAATTTCTACAAAGAAAGAATTTAGTAAAATATGAAAACCAGGAAGAATTATAGATTAAATAACAGGATTTCGGTTAATTAATTAATTACTTTTTTCCAAATTAAGTTATATTTTCTGTATGGGTTGATATAATAAATACCTTGACAGAGTAAAAACTCATTCATTTCAAGTACAATACACTAATTTGCATTGGAGCTTTGTGGAAATTTACTCATGATTATGCAAATATCTTATAAGGTAATGCAAATTAATAATGAAAAGATAATAAAAAATACATTAAATGCTTAATAAACAAAATTTTTCAGTAACCTTTGAGCATATTCAAAGAGCCTACTTACGGACAGGGTAGACATAAACTACAAATTACTCCATTCTTTGTTATTCCTAGAGCAGATGTCAAGACCATCCATTAAAAATATTTTGCTAGTTGTTTATTTAAAAGTACTAAAAAAAAGTTAGATGTTACCTAGATTAAGTCTGAATTTGGCTTTTGCTTAAGTTTTACGTAAATTCAGTTTATATCAAACTCCTACCCTGTCAAACTTCTGTCTTCCCTTCATTTCCAAATAGTACAAATATAAGGAGGCCCACGAGAAAGCCAAAGGCAAGCATATTGGATTTCTCAGTCTTCAGGATGATCCCAAACTGGTTCACTACACGAATGTGGCCAAAATGCAGTCGGATCGTGAGTACAAAAAAGGCTACGAAGCCAGCAAGACCAGGTACCACACACCTTTGGATATGGTCAGTGTGACGACTGCAAAGAAATCTCAGGAGGTCGTTACCAACACCAACTACAGACAACCATTCCACCACTACACTCTCCTTCCCGACGCCTTGAACGTGGAACACTCGAGGAATGCCATGCAGATTCAGAGCGATGTATGTACCTACCAGTCACCAGCCTGTCTGCATGGAGTTAGTTGTCCATTTCTAGTGGGTGGGAAGGAACGATAAGAACCACTTAACCACTTACTCCATCCTCACCCTGGCTGCACTCACTGTAATTAGTGATCCTCTTCAAAACTTGGAGTTTTAGGATTACACTAATTTGAATTATATGTAGTTTTGTTGTTATTATTGTACATATATTTGAAACTTTGGATGTTAGCCCCAACATATGATGTATTCTCCAAAAAATTAAGAGGCTCAAATAGGTGATATACATATATATATATATATATAATATAATAACCCTTTCAGTGTGAAATTCTGTTAATTTTTCATTTCTTTTCCTCAAAAAGGTTATTTTTTTCTTTTATTCTTTTTAAATTTTTTTTTGTCTTAATTTTTTACGTCTGCATCGATAAGACCAGAAAAAAGGTTAATTTTTAAAAGGAATTGTAGGGTCAGGATTTCCTTTTAAAAACCACCACGAATGCATCACTTTTATAACTATTTTTTTCTAAAAAATCCATAGGGAGTAAAAAATGGGTTATTGTCTCCTCCCTCCTTTTCTTTTTGATAATGAGCAAATCATGTAGGCAAAGAAATCTAAGCCCTGACTCTTTCTGAGATGAAATTTCTTTTTTGTTGTAAAGAATCTATACAAATCTGACTTCACCAATTGGATGAAAGGGACTGGCTGGATCCCAATAGAGTCCCTGGA
>RJWJ010019898.1:0-29726 GCA_004363605.1 Indri indri | reverse complement strand
TTTATGAGGTCAGAGCAAGAAATGGGCCAATCACAGCTGGGTATAACCTACAGTGTTTTTTTCCTTTTTTGGTCGCAAGAACATTTTCCTCTTTAAAGAAAACAAGTGTTTTCTGTTCACATAGTTACAGAGAGTGATGTTTAGTTTATTGGAAATTTAAACCTATACAATCCTTCTGGAACCTTTCCATTTATAATTTTTTTTTTATTTTATTTTATTCCAGGGTATTGTGAGGGTACAAACACTACAGTTACACTTTATGCCTTTGCCTCACCCAAGTGCGGGTTTAAGGCATGCCCTTCCCTACTTTAATATTTAATAGATGTACAAAAGGAAGTAATGCCCCCAACAGACTCATTCATTTATTAGCCTTAATGCTTGATTGTGATTTTTTTTTTCCTTCATCACTGAGTTTCTTCCCATCTTCAATCCCAGATGTACTAGGGAGATAGGCACTGCTCAGCTGAAATCTGGGGAGAGCCAACCTGGTGTATGCATTCCACAATGTAACCTTGCTCATTGGGAACATGGTCTGGCACAGAATGTATCAATTGAGTTTTTGGCCCCTGCAGTGGTGGTGATTTCTACTGTGTTCTATGCCTCCATAGCCTTTAATTGTCCCAGAAGAAAAAGACTAAGTGAATCAACATGTGTGAAGTCCTTAATGAGCTTTGAAATTCCCGAGCATAAAGCACTATAAAAGTGGTAACCATTATTATCTTCCTAATAAATGACTTTCCCATGTTCTTTCCCTTGTGTCATTTATATTCCTTAGTTTTTTTCCATTTCTTTTGAATTTAATTTTTAAATGAACAAGAATATCTGTGATAGACTTCTTTTTTACAAATTAGCAAAACACTTGACTGTACCGCTTCTATTAGTCAATTGCATTTTAGAAGAGATACATAATACTGTACTTTCTTTTTCTTTTTTCATTTTGCCCTGACCACAGTACTGCACCATCTTTTCAACTTTATCCTAGGTTATTTAACGGGATCTTCTCTCAAAGGGTTTGATGACACATTTCTATTAAATGTATGATCATATACTTTAGTCAAATACTAGTTTTTATATAATGCTCATCACTTTATAAATCCATATTAAAAACAGAAATTTAAAAAGATTACATAAATTAATGTAATGAATGAAGACAATAGGTTTCAAAATGATTTCGGTTCACTTAAAAATAGTTAAAACTATGCCAAGAAATCTATTGGAAATTAGCTCCTTGATTCTAACTTCTAACACAGTGAGTCAGATATATTTGGTATAATGCTACAATGTTTGATGCATAAGTAAAATATGCATTATATGTGTTAATGAAAGATCAATGAGATCTGCGGAGGCAAAAGGAGAATTTAATTTTCTAAATGCAATCTGCAGACTGGGGAGATGCAACCTTCAGTGTAAAACAAATAGTATGCTCCGAGGAGGAGTTGGGGAGTAGGAGATTATAAGGCAAAAGCTGCAGGATGTGGGGGAGTCATGTGCAAGGTTGGATTGGATGGCCTTTAAGCAAGACATCACAAATCTCTCTTTATTGGCTGGCCTCAGGTGGTCTGTGAGTATTCACTTGGGGAATTTCTAGGTATAGCCTATCTCAGCATCAATAACAAGAACTGGTTTGGCTTGATTGCAGAAACGGGAGTCCTGTGACACTTTTATATCTTTCCAAGAACAGAGTAAGTGACTACTCCCTCACCCAGTCATGGCCACCTGGTTCTGTTTTCACTTTGAGCACCTCAGTTAGCCACCAGGAGTCCATTGAGTTGGTTGACCAGGGGCATACTTTAACATATGTAAAATACTGCCATTTATAAAGAAAGCTATTACATCTCAACATATTTTTCTAATTTCACTAAATATGATACGGAAGAAAAAAATTTGGTAAACATTTAAAGGCATTTTTATGTAACTACAGTAGGTGGGAAAACTGCTGTAGGGGGAGGTAGCTCAGTGGTAGAGTATGAGACTCAGTCTCTGGGTTGTGGGTTTGGGCCTCATGGTGGGTGCCAGAAATTATAGAGGAGAAAAAGTACTGCCTTTTCTTTACCTGTCACAAGACTCATGGCTGAGACACCTACAACAAAAGATAGATTAACAAGAGAAAAGCATATAACTGCATTTAATATAAATTTTACATGACATGGAGCCTTCAGAAAAAGACTCAAAAACCCAGGGAAAACCATATTTATGGACAGTCCTGCAGAAATATAATTGGAGAACATAAGGGTATGACCTAATAGTAATGAGTTGAGAGGAACTCAGCATGCCCTGTTTGTTCAGATGGTTCTTGGCCTCCACATGTGATATTTCTTCCCTCTGGGTATAGGGTAGGATGTGTGTCACATGAGGGTCTTTAGGAGAGAAGGGATGGAGAAGGTCAGAGAGACTTTCCTGCTTTTGCTGTTTTCTCAAATTCCAAGGTGCCGTATTGTATTTTGGGGTACTGTTTCTGAGCCTCAACATTTGCATATTTTTTTCTATTTTTAAGTTTGCTTCTGTACGAGGCATTATACATATTGAAAGCAGACTAAGAATCTAGTTTTTTAAAAAAAGATAATTAAGAGACTTGATTCTTAATCAAGGTAGTAAGGAAGACACTCTCCTTGACTACACTTCAGTGAGGCTCCTCTGAACTCTCTTCCTAACCAGACCTCAACCTTTGGGCTTCCATGTTTGTCTCTCACCACCCAGTTTTAGGAAGAATCCTGTTAAGCCAATTTACAAAGAATCCCCCACTAACCCCCACATAATGTCTGACCACCATAGCCTGCCTTCAGCAAGAATCCTGTTAGGGCTTTTTAACCATTATCTTCCCCTAAGCCTGATGTTTCTTAGTAATTTTTCATCCACTGGTCCACACCTTGCTCCTTGGCTATAAATCCCCTGTTATCCATTCAGAATTGAGCCCAGTTCTATACTGAGGTATCTTTCCCCCACTGGAACTAAAATCTATTCTGATTGCTTTAATTACTCTAGCTCTGGTTTTCTTGGAGAGTAGACTGAAGAGAGAGTTTGGATAAGAAACTTCAAGATCACCACTCATTTGGAGATTTATTTAAACTTTAGTGACACCATAATTTCTTGCACATTTTCTGTATATGCTGTATGCTTGTACTCATGTTATCTTGAACATAAAGTTCCATTTGCACATAGCCCCTTCTCAAAAACTTGCAGTCACTTCCCATTTCATCCTGGTTAGCAGTCAAGACATTTTCCAGAAATCCTATCTCTCTTTTACCCTTGTGTACCTCCTTTGCTGTCCAATTTGCTTATAACTCCTGGTGCCATTTTCTTTAATTCTGGGATCTTTAAGCACTTCTGCTTGATCATTATTTTGGAGGCAGAGGAATAAAGTGTGGGGTGAAGAGAAAACATAGAACAGTTTTGTATCACACTGTCTGTGTCTGAAGCTTGGCTCTGACATTACTAGCTATTTGATTCTGGACAGGTTATTTGATCTCTCTATGACTCAATTTCTTTACCTGAGAGTAAATAAGAAAATATACCTGGACTTTCTTATCTGTGGGTTCCACATCTGTGGATTCAACCAACTATGGATGCAAAATATTTGAAATATAAATAAATAAATAATAACAAAGTCATAATTAAAAAATAATGCAAATAAAAATATACAGTATAAAAATGATTTCCATAGCATTTACATTATATTAGGTATTATAAGTAATCTAGAGATGACTTAAAGTACGCAGGAGGAATTATGTAGGTTATAATACTATAACTAAGTATAAATACAAATATTACACCGTTTTATATAAGGGACTTGAGTATTCAGGTTTTGGTACTCCCAGGGATCCTGGAACTGATCTGTGGATATCAGATACTGAGGGATGACTGAAATAGTACCTGTGTCATATTTCTTGGGTGATCAAATGAGATGATCATTGTAAAATCCTTGGCATGGAGAAGCAACTCAATACATTCATATTGATATTGTTATTACCATTAGTGGTGGTAGTATAAGAGTATTCTAATTGCATTAACTACTTTCTAAGATGAGCCTTCCAATTCCTCCAAGAAATATATCTTCCCATCAATGTCCAAGAACATCTACAAAGTTCTCTTTGATTGAAAAGATGCCAACATGGATTCTCCTGGTGGTCATCAATATTATTCATTAATTTTCAAATAGATGTCCTTTCTGACTTAATTACTTCTACTTATGTGTCCATAGAGGTGTCACTTCCTTTACAAACACAAGGAGTAAAATAGTTTTGGAAATGATCACCATCTAGTAAATAAAAACTGAAACTTAAACTAACTCTTTTTCACTTAAGAATAACATTTCTTTTTCATTTTCTAAGCATTCTGGAGTGCTATGTTTGATTTTGCCACCATCTCTCCCACTTACAACATGTGCTATATGGGCTTCCTATCTTGGAAGTGGTTGCTCACACTTACTTTTCAGAAGCAGATCTCTAAAACCCATAAAATCCAGTGAGCCTGATGCACTTGGCTTTACAAGTGCCCCAAAGCATAGAACCTTCCCCTGTTCCTTCACTAATGAGATAGAGAAAGAGGAAATAAGAATGAACTTTTTGATAATCCATTTGGCGTCTGGATAGACCTATTCTTGGGAGGTGCGACTGTTTATATAACTCATACAGTCAATAGAAATTGGAGTTGAGAGTAATAAAGTACACCTTACTCTTGGAAAGGAGTTTAGCTAACAGGAAATAGGAATAAATCCAGATTCACAATTACTGAAATTAAAAAGCTGGAGAATTAATTCTATCACTGTTACTTGGATTAGGATAAAGCTTCAGTAGTATTTTTGGGTCGATGTTTGAGTGGATTGTTCAAATGCCAGGCAATGGTAGACACAGTGAATTGTAAATATCAGTCCAACAGAGCACATAACTGCTACTATCTTTGCAAAGAGTTCCCAAAATAAGGAAAGAAAACATCATTATATTTTTAATACATTTTAAATGGTCCTTTATAGAATTTCAAGCAAAAATTAAATAAACCAAAATGCCCATAGTTTAAAAAGACAAGAACCGTGCTTCTTTCTCCTATCATTTTAGGACAATATCAAGAAGAAGAGGCCCTTGAAAAGCAGTATTTGATAATAATCATAAAACCATATACTACTATAAGCCAAAGCAAAGTAGTAACTATAGTCATGAGAAGCATATGAAGTGGGATGGAGGAGTAACAATATAGTGGCAGAGTATGCAGTTAATTCTTCAAGTTCAATAATAGTGTAATGCTGACATTAATAGACATAAAAAAGCTATGAAGTTGACCCCCATGGCTATACTGGGATGAAATGTTCTATGAAATGTTTGCTATTGTTTTGAAATGGGATAATAGCATACATTTAAATGGTGTTCTCACCAAAATTGCATTTGAAACCAATTTGACTTTTTTATGTTTTTTAATAAGATTGTAAATGTTTTATTGAAAAACTGAATGTTTTCCGTTTAGCAGGGGACAGAGGGCGCAAGACTCAGACTGTGTGGGTTCAGATCTTAGCTCCATTACTTTCTAGCACTGTTATATTGAATGTATTACTTACCTTCCGTGTTTTGTTTGCTTATTTATAAAATTAAATAAGAATGGTATTTGTCTCCTAGGGTGTGGTGAGGATTAACTGGGTTAGTCTATGTAAAGCAATCAGTACATTGGCTATAAATTTAAATATTTTAAAGTGGTAGGGATCTCCCCATCCCAGCCTGGGACACACCTAGAAATCATGAGATGAGGGAGAGTTTTTCACAACATCCACACCTAATTTCTCCCTTCCAAAAAGGGAGATGAAAAAGATGAGATCGTGGGCACATGGTGTGGGTACCAACACTTTCCTCTGTGCCCATAATGCTTTTGATAACTAAGCATGACATTCTTCACTTCTGAACAAGGCCTTGCACTCAGAATGATCTTCGGGTTTTCATTCAGGAAGATACTACTAATCAAATGTTTGGAGGTGGCAGGTAGAATAACATCTATTTTCTATCCCTTGGCTAGACAGAGGCATAGAGAAGGGAAACATCTACCAAGGAATAAATGTTTAAACATGTACTATGTAAAACATGTAAAATATAAACATATATATGTTTATACATATAATATTTGGCACTCCAAATGCATGATTCTCCCCTTTTTTTATAGACTTAAGCATCACTGGAAGATGTAAATAAGCATAAGCTGTATTTTTAAATGAGGATCCTGTAAGTTCAACAAAACTGATGCTTCTTTTCATTTTTGTTCCATTGTACTCAAATAAATTAACACATCATATGCATACATGTTATGAACAAGTTTCACAGCAAATGATAAGGCATTTCGTATCTGCTTAAGTAGAAGCTGACTAAAATCACTCCATATGAGGAGTTAATTTTAGTTTTTCAAGATGCCCAATCCCCCGATAAATAACAATTTTTAAAGATGGTTAAAAAATGATGAGACTGTTACACCCAAGGAATTAAAAGAAAGAAAACATGGAGAAATACCAACAGTGCTTAGGCCAGATGGAACTGACAAAACAAGGTGTATACAGTTTTACAATTATAAAATAGGAAATAATAGTAGTTATGGAGAATAAACTTGTTCAGAGATATGGCCTCCAAATAGCAAAAGACTCAGATTTGTACTGCTACTAAAGCAATGCAGAGAGTAATTAGGGGATAAGCATTATGTATAAAATTGAATGCATTATTATCTTCTTCACTCAAAAAAATCAATTTATTAAATGGCTCCCAGATGTCTATCTATTTTGGAATTGCTAATCTCTTATGACTGGGAAATGTTCTTCAATCCAGTGGACCTCAAGAGCATGACTTAACCTTTGCCGAAATACATATAACCTCCTATGATAACAATAAAAATTTTAACTGGGTGAAATTACCAATACAAAAATAACAAAACCCTTTAAACATTGATCCCTCTATATAAAAGTTCTGATCAATGATTAAATGGACCACTTTATCTAATTCCCTGAAAACTAATCAACCAGGAAGCTCTAACCTTTTCTAGAAGGACAATACAGTAACGAGCAATTCAAATGAGCATTGTGTTCTGCCTCCACCACTTAATAGCTGTTTGGTATTGGGCAGCTTACTTAACCCTTCTGATCTGGTTTCCTCAAATGTAAAAGGGACACTTTTACCTTATGAGAACCTAGTGGTTTATTTTATAGGAAGAGACTTCACAAAGTAGTTTAACAAATGCAAGTCCCATTATCCCTTCTGTCACTGTTTACAACAGTATGAAACTGATTTCTTACTCTAAGTAGGTGTCTTTGAGCATGATAACTTTCAGCAATCCTCCAGCTTAGAACAAGGATTCAGAGCTGGAAACTAAAGAAAGGTATCTGTCAACTCATTATAAAGAAGAAATTTGTAGCTGTGTCATCTTCAAATGGATGAGCTTTGGTCTGTAGTGAGTTCCCAAGCTGAAGCAGAGACTTCAAGTCCTTTTGGTGTAAATCAATTCCTAAGACATCTCAGTGTATTAATTCTTTAAATTAGTTACCTATTATTCACTTCCTTCCCCAATTATCTACTGTATTACTTTTCTAGTGCTACAAAACAAATGGCCACATACTAGAGGCTTAAAACACATTTGTTATCTACAGTCTTCGTGTGTGAGAAGTGCAGCATGATTCAACTGGATTCTCTGCCGAGAATCTAAAAAGGCCAAAATCAAGGTATTGTCTGGCTGGGCTCTTCTCTGGAGACTCTCAGGAAGGATCTATTCCAACCTCACTCAGATTGTCAGCAGAATTGACTTTCTAATGGCTGTAGGACCGAGGTCCCTGTTTGCTGGGTCCTGGCCTGGAGCCACTTTCATCTTTTAGACCCGTGGTCCCCACCCTTTTTGGCACTAGGGACTGTTTCATGGAAGACAATTTTTCCACGGGACAGGGAGGGAAGGAGGGAGGGTTTGTGGGGGACAGGGCTCGGAGCTCAGGCAGTGATGCGAGCAAGCGCTAGGGAGCAGAGCGGCTGGGCTGTAAATACAGATGAAGCTTCCCTCACTGGCTCATTGTCCACCTCCTGCTGCGCGTCCCTGGTTCCTAAGTTTCATGGAAGACAATTTTTCCACGGAAGGGGGTGGGGCGGAGCTCAGGTGCTTCCTAACAGGCCATGCCAAGAGTTGAGGACTGCAGTTTTAGAAATCACCCTTGTTTCTCATCACATAGCCACCTCCATCTTCAAAGCCAGTGACAACGTGCCAAATCCTGGTGCTTCTGATCTCTCTGACTTCCTCTTCTAGTGCGAGCCAGAGAAAGCTCTCTGCTTCTAAAGGGCTTAATTGTCTGGGTCAGGACCATCCACATAATCTCTGTATTTTAAGATCAAATAACTTGGGATTTTAATTACATCTTCAAAATTCTTTCGTAGCAATACTAGATTTGTGTTTGTCTAAATGACCATGGATTGGAGTCTTGGAAAGCCATCTTTAGAATTCTGTCTACCACACTTGTACAAACTTCCATCAAACTTCCTATTATAAGACAATGTCACAAACCACACAGAGCAAACTATTTGCATTTTATATGTGCTTACAAGTACTTTGTACCTTATCTTCATGGCTCCTGTCCTTCTTAATAATTACACATTTAGTTTTTGTGGTTATTTGATCATAGTTACTGTATACCCATTTGTCTGTAAGAACATGTGTATTTTTTTCTCACCATTGCACCCTCAGTGCTGAGCATACTGATTAACATGTGATAGGTGCTTGGTACTTATTTACTAAAGGAGAAGCTAAATAAATAAACAAATAAATAAAGTTGAGATATTACTGTTACTATACCTGAATAGAAAATTCCTTATTTTTGGCAACATGAATTTTTCAGTGAACTACAAAGTGACTAGAAATAGATTCTATTTGCATTTTCTTAAAAATGCCTAGAATGTAAAGGGCATAAACAAGACTTTTCATTAACTTTTCACATAGCATCTGACCCAAGGCTTATCTCATCAGATTCTTTAATTTAAATCTCTTCTTAATAGAGAGCTGGAATTATCTTCTGGAAATGCACATCAGATCATATCATTTCATATCAGACCACAAACTAATAACTCCCTCAATGGCTTTCCCAGTTTCCTTTTGATAAACTAAGAAATTAAAAGTCATGGTCCAGCTTGAATTTTTATGGTTACATTTATACTGGGTTGAATAGCCTCCAAATTCACGTCTACTTGGAACCTCGGAATGTGACTTTATTTGGAAATATGGTTGTTGCAGATGAAACTAGTTAAGTTGAGGTAATACCCTACTAGGGTGGGCCCCAAATCCAGTAGGACCGATGTCTTTATTTTCTTATTTATTTATTTTGAGAGAGAGTCTCACTTTGTTGCCCAGGTTAGAGTGCAGTGGCGTCAGCCTAGCTCACTGCAACCTCAAACTCCTGGGCTCAAGCGATTCTCCTGCCTATGCCTCCTGAGTAGCCAGGACTATAGGCACGTGCCATCATACCTGGCTAATTTTTCTATTTTTCATAGACATGGGTCTTACTCTTGCTCAGGCTGGTCTTGAACTCCTGGCCTCAAGCGCTCCTCCTGCCTCAGCCTCCCAGAGTGCTAGGATTATTGTTATGAGCCACCACTGCTGTCCTGGACTGATATCCTTATAAGAAGGTCATGTGGAGACACACAGACAACAGGAAAGCATGTGTGTACTAATAGAGCTAGAGAGATTGGAGTGCTACAAGTCCAAGAATGCCAAGGATTGCTAGAAACCACCAGAAACTGGGAAGGGACAAGGAAAGATTGTTCCCTAGAGCCTTCAGAGGGAATACAACCCTGCTGACACCTTGATTTTGGACTTCTAGACTGCAGAACTGTGAGAAAATTAATGTATGTTGTATGAAGCCACCAAGTTATGGTACTCTGTTACAGCAGCCTAGGAAACTAATACAAAATTATTTTGTATTCCACAGTGAGTTGGGTTTCCTTTATTTTGAGGGTTTTGCCCAGGCTGTTTCCTCAGTGACTGGTACTTGTATGAGAACTCTTTGTGACACATAGTGCTCATTCTGTGTTCTGTGTAAGAGCTGGCATTCATCTTCCAGGGGCACCTAGTAAAAATATCTATTTCCACTCTGGAGACATGCTTGGCTCCACCTCTACAATACCTATGTGTCTCTATCCAGAAGCTTCAGGATCCCTGCGTTTCTAAGATGAAGGAAGAGGGTACATACAGTTTCTTGTACCACATTAGCTGTGGGAGCCTCTTTCACTGAAAACTCTAGCCAAGCATGGATTGTGGGAGACAGCAGGTAATTCTTCACATGGGCCTATGATACCTATGCCAGAAAATTCCAGATTGAAACGTGGATGCCAACACCAATGGGATCAAGTATGCTTCTGTAAATTTCCTTTATGCATAAAAGTAAGTTTCTGAGGCAACCAGTGAGGCATTTTTGTAACTTACTGCCTGGTTTATTGTCCTAGGGAACAAATGAATGCTAGGGTACTAGAATCTATCAGGAATGGTGGAATGTAGTTTTGGAGTTGGCTTTTTTTTTTTTTTTTTTCACCTAGCTCTGGCTGCACTTGGATGGAGTTGGCTTCTAACATCTGGAATATTTTCTAGTTTTCCCTACCTTCTTGCTAACTTCTCTATTCACTCAAGTGTGGACTTAATTACCACTTCCTGGGGAAATCCCCAGTACAACTTGTTGAAAGAATGGATGAAATAATCTGAGGTTCAGAATATGTTTGGCATTGCTTAAGTAGTTCTATGTGCTACTTTCCATTATATATATATATATATATATATATATATATATATATATATAATATAAAAAGTGGAGAAACTATTTCTTATTTAAAGTGCCAAGGCTGACCTGTGTTTTTTCAACAGACTCCTCTCAATATGTTCATTCTTAAAAGGATTATAACATCACTTCACACCCACTAGGATAGCTAGTACCAAAAAAAGCCCCAAACAAATTAAAAAAACAAAATAGCAAGTGTTGTCAAGGATGTGGAGAAATTGGAAGCCCTGTACATTAATAGTGGGAATGTACGATGCTATAGCCACTGTCGAAAACAGTATAGCAGTTCCTCAAAAAATTAAAGATAGACTTACCATATGACACAGCAATTCCACTTCAGGGTAAATACCCAAAAGACTTGAAAGCAGGGACTCAAAGAGATATTTGTACACCGCATTCTTAGCAGCATTATTCATAATAGCCAAATGCCAGAAGCAACTCAAGTATGCATTGGATAAATACAGGAGCTAAATATAGTATATGTATACAATGGAATATTACCTGGCCTTAAAAAGAAAGGCTCTGACGTATGCTACAACATATCTAAACTTTGAGGACGTTATGCTGAGTGAAATAAGCAAGTCACAAAAGGTGAATATTGTATGATTCTTCTTAAAAGACGTACTTAAGAGTGGTCAAATTCATAGAGAAAGTAGAATAATGGTTGCCAAGGGCTGGGAGTAGGGGAGATTGGGGGAGTTATCATTTAATGGGCACAGGATTTCAGTTTGGGAAAATGAAAGGAGTTCTAAAGATGGTTGGTGGTAATGGTTGTACAATAATGTGAATGTACTTAATTTCACTTAAATGTACACTTAAAATGATTCAAATGGTAAATTTTATGTTATGTATTAGTATACTTTACCCCAATTAAAAAAACACTTAAATTTAAAAATATCACTAAAAAAGACAACAATGATAAAGAGAGTGTCACCAAAGTGTCAGTCCTCTCAACTGACTCAGAATACCTGAAGGAAGGTATCTGTAAGTGTCCATCCCTCGTACATATCTTGGCTGGATTCTCTGCATATTAGCAGCATGACAAATAAGGATAATATGATCAATTGATTAATAAAATGTATCTGATATAAAGAGGTGTTTTTGAGTCTCTTTGATGAGGTTATTTTATAGAGAGGCATTGCAGAAATTATTGCTGGAATTAAACTAAGGAAAAGCAGATCGGGTAGAGCCCCAAGATTTCTAACTCGGCTCTCGCTCTCCTATCTTGCATATTCATAGACTCATTAAGTATTCTTCCCGTTGTTGGTAATATCCTAGCTCTGACACCCTATCATTAGATTGCTCAAGAAGAAAAGCTTAATAACACTGAAATTTGAAGTTTAAATTTCTTGATTTTCCACATGAAATAATTTCCTGAGTTATTTAAACATAAGCTAAGACCGTCTAGGGAATTATTCGAAATAAATATTGAGAAAGAGAATTCATTTAAATGGAGTTAATCCTCCCAGAAATGGATAGCAACAAGATATTTAATCACTGAATATCCAGTTAAATCACATTCAGAAACTGCTAGAAATTGAGCCTAGACAACTTCCTTAATTTAGAGGACAGTGTAATACTTAAGACTTTAATCCCTTTATGATAGATAGATACTGGACTTAGGACTTTGACACAGTTTTCATGATAAAACCCTTGCTGTTATTAAGATGTTTCATACATTAGTCAGTATAAGTCATTTGTAGATCAACTAAATGCACTAAAATAGTCCTCTTTTCTTGAGGAAGCATGAATAGCAACACTTTTAAATCTGAAATGGTCATTTATTGTATGAAAACCTATTTTCTAAGACAGATTAAAAACTTTAAAAAAATAGCAGTGGGTCCTTCATCATAGAAGATCAGAGATGCCCAGAGTCTAGAATTTCTGTATTTTTGTTTTGAGTGCTAACGAAGAGGTAAAAGAGATAAAAAGAACATATCATGGGGGTACAGGACTAGAACACAGAAACCATATGGCTTGGTCAATTTTCCTAAATGGAATGGGAATAGTAAATCTTAATCTGATATATGCCACGTAAAAGTTATAATGCATTCTCTATAAAAAAGCTCAGAAAATTAAATTAAAAACATATATCTTATCCCCATTCTAGTAGGTAATATATCCTCAGTAGTGAAATAAAGTCCATTAACAGATTTCAAATTAAATTCCTCATTGTATGAAAATAAAAATCATATAAAGAATACAATTTACTGTATGATTTGCCATAAAAATGCTATAGTAAAGCTTATATACACTTGCATGACTTAATAAATCTTTATTGCAAAGTAAACAACTTATAGAATTAAAACCCCGATGGGAAAGGAGTAGAATAATTTATTGCATCATATAATACCCACATAAGCAAAACAAAACTTACCTCTAAATATCTATAGTCTCTAATGCATTTTAGGAAAGAAAAAAGGAAAAACTATTTATTTCTAAGGGTCAACTTGGCCAATGTAACAGTAAATATATTTTATTACTTCAGAACATATCTTTAGAGAAAATATAAACAAAGCTACAGCTTGAGAATATGCACATTGGATTATTTAACTGAATGACACAAATGCTTTGCAAGAAACAGCAGGGTTTGCAATGGTATTTTAAAGAGTTCTTTCTTAGGTATTGACTCCTGTGATATTGTGATATAATACGAAATACTCATTTGGTTTTGGACTGCCCCTGGTTCCAGGTACACAGTTCCTGAAACCCTTGGGATCTCTGGAGTGATAGAGGGTCTTTTGCATGCTAACGAGATGACTGGTGGCTGGGGTACCCTAGACAGCTTCAGGGTTGAGGCTGGTCACCAGAAAGACCAAAGTATGATTAGAAGGTTGGGACTTCAGCCCCACAACTCACAACCTGCGAGGAGAATGGGCAAAGTGTTTCCCTGAGTTTTATGAATCTTCTGGCAAATTACTGGAACCCAGGGAGGAGGTCTTGGCAACCTCTGATTTTTAGCCCTAGTCTATTGTTTACAAGCACAACCAAAACAAGCTGGGACTCGCGACTGGCATCTGAAGTGAAGGGCCGTCCTTTAGACTGAGCCTTTAATTTGTGCGATCCGATGTTACCGCCAGGTAGATAGTGTCAGAATTGAATTGATTTAGATGACACCCAGCTGGTATCCCCTGCAAACTTGCTCTGTGTGTATGAAAGCAGAACTATTGTGTTGAGGGGTGTTTAAGAATAGGGAGAACACTTTTGTTTTTCCTATCTCTTACAATGACCATTGACTTCTGTGTTTGGTAATTGATCAATCTTCAAGAACAAATAATAAGAGTTTTTTCTGTGTTAATTCATGTTCGACTCTGTTTAATTTATGAAACTTTGGATACACAAGAGTAAATTTAAGCAGTAGTTTTCTTTGGAACATGATTCATGAAATGTTCCAAATGATTTCTTTTCAAATCAAAAGTGGCTTTGTTATTTTTTGTTTGATTTTAAAGTACAATATCCTTACAGAAATCAGACCAAATCAGAAGAATATAAAGAAAACAGTGACACTCATTTACATCTCCCGAATCAGGGTTCACCACTGTTACCATGTCGGGGCATATCCTTCCAAATTTATTTCTATGTATAACTGTATGGCTATGTGCATGCATATACACATGTTTATTTAAACGAGGATAGAATTATGCAATATTTAGGGCCTGGTAACCTTTCTTACCTTTTTATTTTTGGTATCATCCATACTAATAAAAGATCTCTGTCAATTTTGCTATTGGCTGTTTTATGTTACATTATATTGGAATATGATTATTTAGTCATATACTGTATATATTATCATTTATAATGATTAACCTATTTACTATGTATTTTATATTATTATGATATATAATTACTTAATGATTTATTTAAACAATCACCCAATGATAGGCATTTACTTTGTTTTCCTTAATTAAAAATACAATTATAGAGGAATTTTCTAATCTGTGTCTTTCAGAAATTGAAAGATCAAGCAACTAAAAAAGCAAGAACACATACAATGATTTAGATAATAGAGTCAACAAGCTCGATATTTTATGCACAGACACACATGCAAACATATATTTATGATGTTATTCTCTGTAGAGGGTATATTATATATTCCTCATTTATGCTCATCAAACAATTAGAAATGAAGTCGTGTATTTGGCCAGAAAGAAAACTCCCCAAAGAGGAAACTTTATAAGAAATATTTTGCTCATATATCCATCTACTAAACTAATAATCTAAAACAGTTTAACTATCCCTAGATCAAAGAATAATTAAAAATGTAAATAATGCTCTATCCAAACTCAGAATCCTCATACCAAAACAGAAAAAGCTGTTCTTTGAGGGAAATATATAGCATTAAATGCTTCTCTCATTTTAAAAAGAGTTACATAGTTATACCTTCCCCAAATTATTACTTTTGCTGTTTTTCCAGGGCTAGCTAAATGAAATTTTAACTTATCAGATTCAGCATTGCACCACTACACACATCACACTGGGAACTTTGCATTTGCTGTTTCCCCTTCCCCTTCTCTCTTCACACATCTCAGTTTCCCCTTCCTGCCTTAGTCTGTACCATTGAAACGAACTTCCATTTCTAAGCTCCACCCCCTACCATTCTTTTGGCTCAGTTTCTTCAGAGAATCAACCTCCATTTCTATGGATGATTGATTGCCAGCTACAGGTGAAAGGAGTGGTTCTATCTGTGAGTTTTGGTTCTATTTTCTTATACAGACTTCCAGCTAGTTCATGACATTGAGTCCGAAATTGCTCTGGCTTTTTTTTTCTTGTATGCTCTGTAATTTATGACACAGATGATCAGCATTTTAACTGCTTTTATGCAATTCTGGTTTTCAAAAACCACTTTTCTACCTTTTTAGTGAGGATTTGAAAGAGAGTAAAAAAATGAAAATAAAACATCTAAAAAGCATATAAAATAGATTTCTTCATTGAGTTCTTATAAAAATCCTAGGAGGATGGTATTTTGATTATTCATCCTAGTTTGTGATTGATAAAACTGAGGCTTTGTGAAGTTAAATACCTTAAGTACCTGAAGTTAAGTATAAATCTACATTTTCTACAATGAGTGAAGCCAGCATTCAATGCCAAAAAGTTTGACTCTCAGAAACTTTGGCTATGATATTCCTTCTGAGTGTAGATCTTCTCTTTTCTTGGCTAAGTCACTTGGGCTACAACCAGTTTCCTCATTCGTAAGCTGCTGGGCTTGGTCTCTGAGTTTCTTCCAGGTTTAAAATTAAGGCACAGGATGGAAAAACTGTGTCCAATACCTCAACAACTACAAGGAGAAGCAAGCTTGGGCAGGGATTGGGGGGCGGGGAGGGCTGTTTATACCCAATGTCCTCAGATAATGCAGAAGAATAGCCAAGGTTGAGCCCAAGCTAGTTATGAAATGCCATATATTATCTCACTTTCTAAAGTTTTCTTTGGTTATTTTACATGTCCTTTGTAAGAATAGTATGATAAGAACAAAAGAAAATATATCTCACCTTGTATAGTAGAGATCGAAAGGAACCATGTATATTAACTACATTCAGTGCAACGATGTTTATAAATGACCCTTCACTGGCAGTTTTCCCCACCTCTTCTATTTAAGAATGCCTCAGATATACAGATAACTGGCCTTATTTTCCTGGTCAAGATCTGTTTAGCCCAGAACATTTTGCTAACATAATTGGATAGTGTTTTTGAGAAAATAATTACAGGTACCAAATAGTGACAGTGAAGAGTTTGTTTCATTAAGCAGTGGCTATTACAGAGGGTATAAGAGAAGTATTCTTACTAATTTGCACATTTTATTTTTTATGTGAAATGTTGCCATGCCATGGAGCAATGTGTGAAAATTATGAAAGTGACAATATTTCATTTAAGATAACTTCTGTTTCTGAGATTATTTCTTTAGGGAAAAATAGAGAAAATAATGGAGAGATAGGGAAGATAAAAGAAAATGAAATTAATGAAGTTTTTCTCCCTTTCCTTGATATTTAGATTTAGAATACCATATAACATTATGTTAAGATTATTTATGTTATATATACTCTTCCATATATATATACATATATATATATTTACCTAAGTTTATAATTGTTTCTAATCTGTGCTTAATGATGATTTATACAAATATCTTGATTTTCTCCAGGGCAATTAGAACTTTCCAAAAAGAGAGAAAAATATTACAATGGTGGTAATCAATAATGAGAATATACTTTCTCTTTAATAATAAAAAGAAGCCATGGAGTTGAAACAGAGCAAAACTCTAAGTGTGATAAAGAATGGAAGACTAGTATAAGATATTTTTAAAAATTTATTTTCAGGAGGGAGAGAATAGTGAGGAATTTGGAGCCAATTGAGGGGTGGGACACAATAGATAGAAAAATGGAGACCACCATTACCATTATTAGCTGACTAGAGACATACAGCCAAATTCACGTGCTATTACTTTATCTCTGAATCAGGCAGGTTGATCTATCCAAACACAGGCAACATCGGAAAACTTCCAGCTTCTCTCACAAGAGCAGAGTCTTCCCTAGTGAGCTGACTGCATAGTTGAAGAGGCAGCAGAATATACCCACTCTACCACTGGGCAGATCTTCAAAGAGGGAACCTAGGAAAAACAGAGCCAAATGTGCTCAATCGTTCTTCTAAACCCACCCATCCCACTGGTCTCGCCTTCTCCCATGAGAAGTAACGGAGAAATGTAGTGAATGGCCAGGCCAGCTTTATCACGCTTGCCAGTGTCTTTCTACATGGTGTCATGAGTCCATGGAAATAGAAGCTAGCCTCCAAAATAATGTTACAAAGAGGGCATTTCCGATCTAAATAGCAATGTTTTTGGACCAGAGAGTATTGAGCTTCATGCCACTTGGAACCTCAAAATCAACTAAGATAAATTTACATTGATAAAAATTGTAGAAATTCCCAGAGTTGGACAGACACAAAATGGAGAACAATCCCACCTAGAGTTTAGAGTTTCATCATCCAGGAAATAAGTGCATTGAATCATCACAGTAACAACTTTTACGAGCTTTGCAGCTTAGTGAAGGCTACAGGGCAGAAAGTCAAAGCCACTGACAGAAAACAATGACCACAAGTCTTTAGGGCAAATAAGCTTTCATCATCTAATATTTGAAAATGCCACTCATTTAGATTTATGCCCCAAAATGGATTTGTAAAGTCAATAGATGCTGAATAAAAAATAAGAAAAAGAAAGTGATGATGCTGTCTTACACTCTATTTACATATTCCTTTTCCTTTACAAATTATATGAGGTTTGAAAATTATGCAAAAAATGATACTGAATTATAAGCCATTCAAGAAGGTCTGGTTTGGATGAGTAAATATTACTATTGGGAAAGCTATAACTACAATTAATCTGATTTGTTATATGTCAAAATAAGTTGCTAAAAATTGGCAAAAAATAATTTCAGTGAAATTTATTTGCTACTTATGTTATGTCAGAGGACATGTAATGAACTGTGTACTGTAATGTACACAGCACTCCTAAGAGATGATACCATAATGATCTTTGTTTTATGGATGGAGAAGCTGAAGTTTAGAAAAGTTAAGTCACTCTTCCAAATTCTTATGTCTAGCAAGTAGCAGTGCCGTGATAGAGAACAATCCTACTTATTATAGTGCCTCAAATAACCCCACATGTAATTCAATAATGAGTTTTGTAGTATTGTAGCCATGGTTGGTAACTGCCATATAAAAGATGTTAACATTGAAAGCCCACAGATTTTTTTTTTAAAGTATGATTCCAGAAAATTTATACCAGCTAAGAACATCATCAATGACAATTAGTTTTACTTAATTGCTTATATAAGGAAGAGAGACGAAAGGCACTCTATCACAGGTTGTGATCTATATTGTACCAAATAATTGAATAAGAAGTGAAAAACACTAAAGTAATTGGATTTTTCTAAAATATTCAGCAATTGTCCAAAGACTGACTGTTTTTCTTTTCTTTTCTTTTTTTCACTTCTTTAAAAATAACATTTCAATTGGTCATTCAGGCACAGGTTGGATTACTTTATTTCCCTGACTGGATAAAATTTTTCAGTAAACTATTTTTGAAATAATATAGAGGGGGAGTTTATAAGATCAGTCAGACGTGGGTTCGATTCCTGGCATGGCCACTTACTTGTTGTTGGCCTTAGAGCTAATTATGATACCTTTTCTTCAGGACTTATTTTTTCCATCTGCTGTGGTAGCCAGAATGATGGCTCCCCAAAGATGTCTATGTCTTAATCCTTACAGCCTGTGCATATGTTAGGTTATGTGGCAAAGGGACATTAAGGTTGCAGGTGGAATTGAGGTTGCTAATCAGCTGACCTGGAGAGGGGCAGAGTATCCTGGATTAACTTGGTGGACCCGACATAATCACAGGATCCTTGAAAGAGTTACAGGAAGACATAATTGTGGAGAACCAGAGAGAAGGACTTGAGAAGAACTCCACCTGATGTCACCGGCTTTGAGGATGGAGGAAGGGGCCATGAACTAACAATGGTGGGCAATCTCTAGAAACTACAAAGGGCAAAGAAATAGATTCTCTCCTAGGGACTCCAGAAAGAAACACAGCTCTGCTGAAACCTTGATTTTAGCACAGTAAGTCTCATTTTGGATTCCCGTCCTCCAGAACTGTAAGATGATCAATTTGCATTGTTTTGGTAAGTTGCCAGAGCAGCAATAGGAAACAAATACATCTGCTAATTGGGGATATAGTGTGGTTGTTTTGGAGATTAGAGGACATGATGTGTGTGCAATGCTTAGTCCAATGCCTTGCACAAGGCAAGAATCACTAAATGGTAGCTATTATTAATCTAATTATTTGTATAGCTAATATTACATTATTATTATTGAAACACTGATAAAAAGCAACCAAAAGATATGGACTGAACTACATTCTACTAATAACAATAAGACTGCTTGGATCCACTGGTATGGATATTCCAGAAAGGATTGAAAACCTTAATATTTATAGTAGGCAGGATATAAACTGTGATAAGTATTAACATTTAGAGAAAACAGAAACCACAGGAGAGTCCCAGTATTCTTTTTATCCTACTGAGCACTTTAATGAATATATTTAAATACTTGGAATAAATCTCTGTGTTTATTTCAACAAAACCTGATAGCATCAAAATTCCTAAGGGTGTAAGATACTTAGAATTTCCATTTTCATGAATAGCCTCACTTTAGAGACAACTGAATATATCTAATCTCCATAGGTTGAATTTTGATATAAATCATTTTAGATGGAACCTTTTCTCCCTAGTCCCAAAGATGAGTGAAATCAATTTTAACAAATAATTTTATTTCAAATGACTTAAACTGTCCACAGTTTCAAAAGTGATTATTCCATGATACAGATGAGGTTTTCGATTGCTTTAAAGTAAAACATTTTTAATGATATTTATCATATTCATTTACACAAAAGAATGTTAACATACTCAGATTTCATATTCTGGTAGAATCTTAAGCCTTTCACTTCTTTTTTTCTATGATGCATGCGTCAATCTTTCAAGCTTAAAACAGTGGTTTTTCAGAAACAGAGAAGAGTTTTGAACGTTAAACTTGTATTTTAAATTTCTTTAGTGTCATCTCTCCTTAGAAACACATTTTTGCTACCCTTATACCGGGTAACAAATCCTCTATTGCTCTTCTCCATTCAAAACCACAGAAGTTAAGCACTAGTGTGATCAGCCTGTGATTAAAGTGATGTTACGTGGGTGACATAGATAATGTCTTACTCACAGTAAGCACAGAATAGATTTCATGATCACTTCGTTACTCTGCAAGGATAATCTTTAGTCAGTAGACAAAAGGAGCTTACACTGGGTTAAATTGGGTTAACTTGACTCATTCATTTATTCGTGAATATTTGTACAAAATATACACTTATATAAAAGATACTTTACTGAGCAATTAGGGGCTAATACAAAAATAAGGAAGGAAAAATCAGTAACTTAGAGATAGTCTTCCATGAATAAGGCAGGGTAAGAGTCAGGGTGAATGCACAAAATTTATGCTGAAACAAGACATGGGATACTGTGAATAACAAATATGGAGTCAGGATACTGTTTGTAGATAATGAGAAACCTCAGTTCACACTAGAGGTTCTCAAAAGTTTCGTGTTTGTGGTACATTGTCAGATAGCCAAATTATTGCCAGTTCATGTGAAGATAGCAAGAGATTCAAAACAAGATTTTATAAAACAATTCATAAGTACGATTACCACTAGAGTGTAATGGTGGTTCAAAAAGTCTATATGAATACCACACAGTTTTTAGACTATTCTTGGTAGTCCCTCAGCACCTTCTGTTTATACTTCATTGCATTACACCACTTGTTTGATCATGTTCTCTGTTCCCCTTAAGTATAAAACATTTAAATATCCTCTTGTTGATTCATAGATACTTTATTCTTTCTCTGTAAGTGCATTAATTATATAGTATTTGCAATTTTCCTGTGTATATGTTCATCATTATATTTTTTAATTCCCAGTCTCAGTTTTCTGTTTGTGTATTTTCTCTTTCAATATTAGTGGTTTTCCTCAGGTGTCTGACGATCCTTGTTTGTCCACTAAAACTAAGCTGAGACACTTGAAAGTTCTTGGGGAAATCTATGCAGGGAATTGAGACTTGCCCATTTTGGACATCTATAAAGGAGGGTCTGGCTGAGCCATTCTGTAGAGACCTCTAAACATGTGTTAGCTCAGGTTTGTTCTTTGGCTTGGTCAGACTCCCAAGAGTCTCCCGGTTGATTCACAGCACTCTAGGAATTGAGGGTGCTGTGACTCTCAACACTCATGATGTATGCATACTTTTAGAGACCTCTGATGTTTTGTTTGGGAACAGGAACAGGAAATTGGTGCTGCAAATTCCTGAGTATTTTTAAGAATTTGTGATATAATCAGGTGGTCTCCTGTTCCCACAACTAGCTTCTTCCCTCTCTCCTCCCAGAATAGAGCCATGGATCATTCTGCTTCTCAAAGTTCAAATTCATTAATTAATTAGTTAATTTTTGCCATCATCTTCTTTCTCATTTTTTTTTTTTTGTGATTCTTTGCTTTATAACATAGTGACAATGACAGGATGCGCACACATACATTCACATACTCCCAGTCACTCCCAGTGCAACTTTATGGGGGGAATAGAAAAAAAGTAAATATGTATTTTAATCCTGGAAATCTTTTCCAGGTTTCTACATTAGGTTTTGATTATATAGGTGATACAAGAATGGGACTTTCCACATGTGTAATAGCACAGGCTAGGGGCTCTGCGTTCTTATGGATGCCTGTTGCCATTCGTATCTGAAAGATTGTTTATGCAGAAAACTCAGTTCTATCGTCTCCTCTGACTATGAGATGCATGACCTCAATTCCCAGGCTTACACAGGTAGACCTCACAACCTAGTATGAAGTGGCGCCCATCCGATTCAAATGCCCTTGCTAGAGAGGGAACCCCTTTTATTCTTAGTGTCTAGATATTTCATATTACAGTTTTTGAACATCAATCTGTATTTGCATGTTGTGAAAAAATATATATATATATATATATATGCTTCATTTATCAATTGTATATGTTTGTTTTAGGAGTGGAGGTTCTTCATGCTAGCTCAATTCTTCATCTTAATTGCAGTTTTCTTGCTGTTAAAATACATTAAAAATTGACACAATTTCTAATGCCAACTCAATTATTAGGCAGACAATAAGTTAGGAATGGGGCAAATTTGCCATGTGTGAATAGATGACACCTGCGTTTATATTTTCAATCCACTCTTATATATTCGTGTTGCTGCTGGTAGCACGGAGGAGCACTGCAGCGCGAACTCACTGTGAACTTTAGTCTGCTAGATCTTCCCGATACTTTTCTGCTTAGCTAATGACATTCATGCCATTCTCTGCTTTGTGTCTTGGGTTGTCTGCTTTTCGTCCTAGATTATCTTTCCAATCAGTAATTTTAAGCATCTTTACTCTTTTATCACTAATAAATACTTTCATCATTAGTGTCTGGATTATCTCCAACATTTCTACTGTTCTATTAATCAGGTGCCAAAACTGGAGTAAGGCACACGGGTACACGCTGGCTAGAATGACAAAGCGGACGGAAGGAGGGATTCTCACGTCCTTGCATTTCCCCAGCAGTCTCTTAAAAATTTCTTTGTTTTTATTGATAGATTAAAATGTTCAGCCAACTATGTTCATGCCTTTCATCAAGACTGGTTTTGATGTTTCACAATTATATCTGCATGGGGAGTTATCTGTTAAAATCCTGCACAGTGCTTTCAGTGGGAAAAGAAGACACATTTAGATAATTTGCTGAAAGACTGACCCACAGCCTGTGGGAATCACATATATCCTCTCGGTTCACCCCCAATGCCATTTCTGAGAAGAAGGTACAAGTAGAGAGAAGAGGGGGAAATAAATGTGAAGTGACAAACAAGAGGCAGCTGGACAGTGAATGATGCATATTAGTCAGCCAAAGTGACAATGTGGCCCTTGTTTCTTGGGTTAATAAAAATAGATAACCCGGTCATGAGCTTGCTGTCTAGTCCCCCACTGGTTCTGTTACCTCAAGAAAACATACTCAGTTTCTGAAGCGGAGGGCAGAAATACACATTTCATATCATCCTGAGTTTTTCTTTTAAACCATATTACACTGCTTTCCTTATTGCTGATTATTAGAAAAATGATTATGTATATAAATATATACTCTAGAAAAATGGTAATGTAATTATATACAGTTTATAATGCAATATAACTATACAGTATATAATTATATACGGCTGTTTTTCATTGAATCTAAGATGCCGTCACATGGAGGGTGCACCATAATTTTATGTGTATCTGTGCTGGGTATTAAGCTCTTGTCTCTCAGCTCCAGACCCACCCTTTCATGCTCCGCCGTGACATGCTGGGACTCCAAGCCCACATTTCTCCTTGGCCAGCTGGCTGTGTGTTAGGAGCTCCCAGCAGGAATTGCCACAGGGAGACAGGAAAGCTGAGGAAGAAGGAGGGACTTGCTCCCTCCTGTTTGTTTTCTGTTCCTCTCTGCATCACTGAATCCCTTTTCACAGAAATGTGTTGAGAATATTTTCTCCCAGTCCTTGGTTTGCCGTCTTATCTTCTAAAGAGTATATTTTTAATTTTAATGTTGACAAAGTCCAATTTATCAACTTTTCCTTGATTTTTAGTGCTTTGTCTCCTGCCCAAGAAATAATTGCCTATTCCAAGTCATGAAGACAGTCTTCTGTTTCCTTTAGAAAGCCTTATGGTTCTGAATTTTACATTTGGGGCTATGATCCATCTCAAAATAATTCTTGTATATAAAGTTAGAAGTTGAGGCTTTTTTTAAAAAATCATAAACAACTATCTAGTTGTTCAAGAACCATTTGTTAATAGAAGTTTTTCTTTCCCACTGAATTGACTTGTCATGTTTGTTGAAAGTCAGTTGACCAGATATGTGTGGGGATATTTCTGTATTTCTGGGATCTTGATTCTCTTTCCATTTTTCTCTCTCCTATGCCAATACCACTCTTGGAAAGGTTTAAGGTCTTCACATCCATTCTTGTTCTTCTTGTTCTCCTTCTCCTTTTCATTCCTGTTCCTTTTTCCTATCTCCTTCTCTTTCTCTTTCTTGTTCCCCTCCTCCAATTTCAAGATTGTTTTGTGTATTCGAGATCTGTGCTGTCCAAGACGGTAGCCATCTGTCCAGTGTGGCTATGAGCACTTGCAATGCAGCTAATTAAGGTGTGATATAAATATAAAATATACACTGATTTCAAAACATAGCTTGGGAAAAATGTAAAATGTCTCACTAACAATTTTGCAATACTGATCACTTGTTAAAATGATAATATTTTGAATATTGGGTTAAATATAATGTATTATTAAAATTAATTTCATAGTTTACTTTTACTTTTATAATGTGACTTCTACAAAATTTAAAATTTTGTGTAGCTCACAATATATTAATATTTCTATTGGAGAGTGCTGTTTGTAGACCTTTTTGAATATTTCCGTATAAACTTTAGGATTAACTTGTTTATTTTTTTCAAAATATTCTGCTAAAATTGGGTATGGATTGCAGTGCATTTATATGTCCATTTGGGGAGAATGAATGTCTTAGCGATACTGATTCCTTTGATCCATAAATATATTTTACCTCTCTATCTATTTAGGTCTTCTTCAATTTTATCAATTATTTGTAGTTTTCAGTGCAGAGGTCCATGGTCTCTTTTTTTTTTTTTTTGTAAGATATATTACTAGGCATTTAAAGTGTGTCAAATGTGATGAATGGTATTGTTTTTAAATATCATTTGTCATGTTCATTTCTAATATGTAGAAGTACAATTGATTTTTGCATGTTAACTAGTTTGCTTGTAGACTCCTTTATATTCTTTATGAATACAATAATGTTTCCATCAAATAAAGACAATTTTACTTCATTTTCTTCTATTCTTTATGCTTTTAATTTTTTTCTTACATTATTATAAAGACTATGACATAATATGGCAATTTTAAGAGGAAATCATTCAATCTTTTCCCACAAAGTAGAGGAGTCCAAGGATATTTTGTAGGCATTTTTTTTTGTTGGCCTTTATAAGATTGATGAAACATCATTTTATTACTAGTTTTCTAAGAGTTTCTATTATGTGTAGATGTCGAATTTTATCAAATACTTTTCCTGCATCTATTGAGATTATCATATGCTTTTCTCTTTTGTTGTACTAATGTAATATATTATATGTATTGACTTTTTTTTTTTATTTCAGGGTATTATGAGGGTGCAAACATTATGGTTACACTTTATGTCTTTGCCTCACCCAAGCGAGGGTTAAAGGCATGCCCTTCCCCGCTACAATGCGGCTTTTAATTATTAAATCACCTTACATTCCTGGAATAAAATCTACTTGTTCATGATGTATTAACTTTTTGTATATTGATAATTTCTGTTTGTTATTTAGGTTGGTGCAAAAGTAATTGTGGTTTGGGATCTGTGAATTTTAAATCATTATAACTAAGCTCAAACACATCTTTATTAATCAAAATAGGAATCATTAATATCAACACATTTTTGCCAATGAGAAATAAGTTTGTTTATTCCTGCAGTGTAAAAATCCATGCTTTGGGATTCCATAAACTCTTGAAAGCATTTTCTGTGTCCTCTTGCTTATGGAAGTGTTTCCCCCACAAAAAGTTGTCAAGATGCCTGAAGAAGTGGTAATCAGTTGGCAAGAGGTCAGGTGAATACGGCAGATGAGGCAAAACTTCATAGCCCAATTCATTCAACTTTTGAAGTGTTGGTTGTGCGATGCATGATCGGGCATTGTCGTGGAGAATTGGGCCCTTGCTGTTGACCAATGAAGGCTGCCGGTATTGGAGTTTTTGGTGCATCGCCTCAATTTGCTGAGCATACTTCTCAGATGTAATGGTTTCTCCAGGATTCAGAAAGCTGTAGTGAATCAGACTGGCAGCAGACCACCAAACAGTGACCATGACCTTTTTTTTGGTGCAAGTTTGGCTTTGGGAAGTGCTTTGGAGCTTCTTCTTGGTCCAACCACTGAGATGGTCGTCATCAGCTGTCATAGAAAATCCACTTTTCATGGCACATCACAATTCTATTGACAAATGGTTTGTTGTTGTTGCATACAAGAAGAGAAGACACTTCAAAGCGATGATTTTTTTTTTTTTTTATTTTTGGTCAGCTCATGAGGGACCCACTTACTGAGTTTTTTCACCTCCAATTTGCTTCAAATGTCAAATGACCATAGAATGATCAAGGTTGAGTTCTTCAGCAACTTCTCATGTAGTCGTCGGAGCATCAGCTCTGATGGTTGTTCTCAATTTGTCGTTGTCAACCTCTGATGGCTGGCCACTGCACTCCTCATCTTCAAGGCTCTTGTCTCCTTTGCAAAACTTCTTGAGCCACCACTGCACTGTACGTTCATTAGCAGTTCCTGGGCCAAATGTGTTATTGATGCTGTGGGTTATCTCCACTGCTTTACGACCCATTTTGAACTCAAATAAGAAAATCGCTAGAATTTGCTTTTTGTCTAACATCATTTCCATAGTCTAAAATAAATATAAAATGAACAGCAAGTAATAAGTCATTAGCAAAAAACCATAAAGCAAGAAATGCATATTAAAATGATTTATAACATAATCACATTTATTTAAGAATGTATTCCAATATCAAATGGCAAATTTCAACAATGCTAAAACTGCAATTACTTTTGCACCAACCTTAATAAAAATATTTCAACATTTAATATTTTTATATTTATGTCCATGAGGGGTATGGGTTTATTATTTTCCTTTTTTGTAATATTTTTGTCAGCATTTTGTATTCAGGTTATGCTGGCCTACTAAAAAGTGTTGAGAAAGTTAACCTCCTTGACTGCTTTTTGCAAGAGATTGTGTAAGAATTATTTCTTGCTTAATTGTTTGGTAAAATTCACTGGTGAGGTCTTTGCAAGAATTAACTTTATGTTAAAGTTTTAGTTAAGAAGCGTTTTTTCTTTATATAGTTGGAATTACTCAGATATTATATTTATTCTGTCAATTTTAAGAATTTGCATTTTTCAGGGAATTTGTTAATTTAATCAAAGTTGGCATACTTACAGTCTAAACATGTTCATCATTTTCCTTATTCTTTTCCATAAGCTATGAAATGATCTTCCTTTATTTAATTCCTGTTATTGGTATTTTCTGTTTACTCTCCTTTTTTTCATCAGTGTTGCTATGATTTTAAATTTTTTTTGTTCTTTTCAAAGAAAAACTTTTAACTTTGTTGATGTTCTTTTTATTTCACTCTTTTCAAATGTATTGATTTTTATTATTTAAAAAAAATTTCCTTTCTTCTTTTATAGTTTCCATCCCTCTGATGAAATTCTCTGGTTAGGTACACAGCAGAGCCATCCTTTCTGCTAAATCATTTATTATATTTATTTTAGTCTTTGTCTGATGATTCCAACTTTAAGGTCATCTCTCAGTCTTTTCCAATGGCCTGTTTTCTCTTTTAACTGTGTGCCATTTATTTGCTTCATTCTTCATGTTTCATGTAATTTTTGGTTGTATGCTGGACATTTTGTATATAAAAATAGTAGAGACTGAATAAATGATATCTGTTCCCCCAAAATGGCAACCCCTTCTTCTCTCAGAATGCCAATGTGGGCAACTATAATCTTGCGTATAGTGGAACTCATTCTGGTCTTTGCTTAAGTTTTAACCACATTTCAGTTCACTACTTCTTCATATATTTGGAGGTGCCCAGTAGAAATTTCCCTTTGGGAGGGCTTGGGATCTGAACATCGGCAACATTCCAGATCTCTGTTTTTCACAGTTGAGCTAACACCTTTCTGAACTGTCAGAGATCTCTCCCTGTTTTCTAGCCTAGACTCCAGATTTTTGAGTCACTGAGGATTTCCTTTGTATTTTATTCTTCCACCCAATTTCTGTGCCTTGGGAGATTCCTTGCCACTCTGCTGTCCTCCAGCATTGGGTGGATCACTTCAGTCTGCCCAAAAAAGACCCAGAAAGCCTTGATGAAAGTTGTCTCAGCTATTATGCCCTGACCTTTGGAGGGTGGCTGTAGTGCACAAAATGCAGGCCAGGGCTATCACCCCCTCCACTGCCCTGCACTCAACCTGTGACAGCCTGCTTTGCACTTGTTGAGGTCCAATTTGCCATGATGAAATTTCTCTTGCTACCCTTTCCTTGGTGAAGACACTATGTCTCTCTCAGCTCTTCTTCCTTGACCCCTAGCTCTTGGCAAACTACCCTGAGGTACATGCTCAGGGTGGATGAGTAGAGTTAGTGGGGAGGTAGAAACTCTCTCAAATGGCAAGGACTCTTCAGGACTCTCATCCTTCATATCAGCCACATGTAGCTATGAAAACCACTAAAAGATAGACTAATTTTTAACATCCTTCCTCCACTCATCTTCAGTCCATGATGTATATCTTATTTTTCAACACTCTGGCAGGGATTTAAAAAAAAACATGGTTGCTTTTTAAATTAGCAGTTTTGTCACTCTTTGGAATTTTATTTAGGCGTCTTTGTGTTCTTAACTCTAAGATTTTTTTTTTTAAAAAACTATGATCTTGTAGCTTATATGGTTGTTTTGTTAGATGTTGGTCACTTGCAATTTTTCACTTTCTAATCAGAAGGAGAAACAGTCTAATAGAAATTTGTCCTGTACATACATTTTACCTTTAAAATTCTTTCTTATCCTACCTATTTTTCTTTAGCTTTTGTTCTTTACTTTATAATCTCAGACTCCTCTTAGCTAATTGCTTCCTACTTCTATTTCAAAGAGGCCTTTTTTCTTGGAACTTATAAAGATGTAAGAAACTTTTATAAAATTTTTTAAACAATAATATTAATGACCATTTATCAAGCATTTATTGTGTGAGGCCCTATGTAAGGTACTTTATCAGAATTATTTATTAAAATCTTAGTAACCATGAGGTATTCATTATTATTCCTACTTTTCAAAATTGTAAACTGAGGCATAGAGCCATTAAATTGCATTCTTAAGGTCTTATTTTTAAGTTAGTATATAGTATACTTAGGATTAAACAAAAGTTTGTCTAATTTTAAGTCTTGTGTCTTGAAACACATACTATATTACCTTTTAGAATTCTGTCTTCTGGGTTTGTAATTCAGAGGCCTTTTTTAATATTTAAATCTTTGGAATGCCCTTCCATTTTCTTTCCAGTTAAACCAAAATGATATGTTAATTTTATTATTGTTACTGTTGTTTGTTCACTGTCTAATGTGGTCTTTGCCAAAGAGTGAGTGTGGATTTGCCTCACTCTTCCACAAATTATGTTTAAATCCCCTTCTCAGAGACTACTGTCTTTATCTCTTGGCCCAATTCTGTTCTGACGGATCTTCTTTTGTATCAAATTCCCAAAGTTCATGTGTTGGAAACTTAATCCCTAATTCAACAGTGTTGAGAGGTGG